>CM062285.1:144052-189052 GCA_031216635.1 Dissostichus eleginoides
AAGCGTGACCGCCAGGTAAAGCTGCAGGAAGCCGTGCTGATCAGCCTCACACACTCTCTCTCTCTCTCTCTCTCTGTGTGTGTGTTTGTGCTTCCTCTTCATCTCTTCATGCACTCATCTTCCTCTTCCTCTGCAGGTGCACTTCTTCTCCATTGTGCTTGCCGTGGCTTTAAATCATCTCACTTTCCTGTGATTTGAGTGAGGGATGGATGTGAGTGATTGAGAGCAGGAAGGGCTGCAGGGTTTAGAAAAAGAACAAACTGATTCTTTTGGACTCATGTGGAGATATTCAGGGATTCAAAGGCTTTATGAAATGCACGATAGTGACAGTCTGAAGTCCCAGGCTCAGTCTGAAGTCCCAGGCTCAGTCTGAAGTCCCAGGCTCAGTCTGAACTCCCAGGCTCAGTCTGAAGTCCCAGGCTCAGTCTGAAGTCCCAGGCTCAGCTGAAGTCCCAGGCTCAGTCTGAGGTCCCAGGCTCAGTCTGAGGTCCCAGGCTCAGTCTGAGGTCCCAGGCTCAGTCTGAAGTCCCAGGCTCCGTCTGAAGTCCCAGGCTCCGTCTGAAGTCCCAGGCTCAGTCTGAAGTCCCAGGCTCAGTCTGAGGTCCCAGGCTCAGTCTGAAGTCCCAGGCTCAGTCTGAAGTCCCAGGCTCAGTCTGAAGTCCCAGGCTCAGTCTGAAGTCCCAGGCTGAGTCTGAAGTCCCAGGCTCAGTCTGAAGTCCCAGGCTCAGTCTGAAGTCCCAGGCTCAGTCTGAAGTCCCAGGCTCAGTCTGAAGTCCCAGGCTGAGTCTGAAGTCCCAGGCTCAGTCTGAGGTCCCAGGCTCAGTCTGAAGTCCCAGGCTCAGTCTGAAGTCCCAGGCTCAGTCTGAAGTCCCAGGCTCCTACAACAATGCAACGTACAATATAATTAAGATATCAAAATAATAATTGTGCCGGATAAAATATTTTAAAAAATAGCAAATAAGAAATAAATAATTAATAAAATACAAATAAAATTATTGCAAGAACTCGGAAAATAAATATTCAGTAAAAATAAAAGCAGTGCAAGGAAAAATGTATATACACTAAAAATATCAATGTTGCAAAAAAAAAACTGAATACAAATTAAAAAGAAAATATAAATGGTGCAAGAAGAAATAGACTTATAATAAAAATCACATTAAATACAAATAAAGTCAAAATGAAATAGAGCCGGAGAGAGGAGCAAACGACACAATGCACAAGTACATGTCCAAATAAATCAACTATATTCATGTAAAAAACAAATCAAATAACATCAAATTAAATACTGTACAGTGGAATACATTTTTAAAACATATTTTTCCCTTTTCATTATTGATTATTTTTATTTATTTTTAAGAGGATCTTTACCAAACAAGGAATTTTTATGAAGTCTGTGAAATACCAGATATTTTACATATTTAGCGTTAATAAATATGCGATTGTGCACACCATTACATCTCCTTAAACCCCTTATGCTGTCTTTTATAAGGTGTAGTAGTGCGTCAGACAGATATATAAAGCTTACACACACACACACACACACACACACACACACTACGTCTGAGGTGGCATTTACATAATGAGCTTAGTGTGTGAACAGCCTGGAGTCACTGTTCCTGCTGCTCAACACTAACTGTTTCTCTCAGAAAGTCCATAGATTCTGTGGCGGTTTCAACAGAACACTGGGTTCAGTTAGAGGAGTGTGTGAACAGCATAAAACAGATTTGTAAAGATAGCAGATAAAATAAGAAGTACTTTCTTGACCCAATGTGGGAAATGTTTGCGTGCAGCAGCATAAAAACACGAGGCATTGAACATTAGAGAAATCCAAAGACTGGAAATAAACTATCCAAAATGTAAACGTCTCAAATAGAAATAAAATAACATAAAAAAAGTAAAAATATACATGGGATATCAGTAACAAAATATATTCAGGATATTATATACATGAATTGTGCAAGGAATGGATTATTAAATATTAGATTGAATACAAATGTACAGCGTGAGTTTAAGTCCAGGTATCAGAGAGGCAGAGAGTTCTCTTCCAGCCAGAGGAGGCTTGTTGTTCACATAATAGATAATCACGTTTTAATAACCGTGATTAATTATAAACCCAGGTCCAGCCGTTTGTAAATGTCTCTCCATGTTTCCATGCACTCCTCTTCTCTCTCACTCTTTTATTTCACTCTTCACACCCCGACCAGTCCACAATGCACTTGGATTGAAACACTGGCTGTTTATTGGCTGAGAAATCTTCCACCACTGCTTGCTCTCTTTTTTATGGACGTGTATCAGTGTTTGCCATCAGATATGAAGTGTGTGTGTGTGTGTGTGTGTGTGTGTGTGTGTGTGTGTGTGTGTGTGTGTGTGTGTGTGTGTGTGTGTGTGTGTGTGTGTGGGTGGTGTGTGTGTGTGTGGTGTGTGTGTGTGTGTGTGTGTGGTGTGTGTGTGTGTGTGTGTGTGTGTGTGTGTGGTGTGTGTGTGTGTGTGTGTGCTGCAGAAACATACCTCGTACCAAAACTTTACCTCAACCTATCATCGGAAATATTCCTTATCGCTCATTCTCTCATGTTTCTCTGACCCCTTTCAGACCAACACAACCACACACACACACACACACACAAACACACACACACCCGTGACACATCAGCTGTGTGAAATATAATTTGAGCAGCAGGCAGCATGACCTCCACACTCTCCGTCTCTTTTCAGAAGCATGTCCTACTTCTCATTCACATCTCCATTAAAAAAACACACTTTTATAATATAAATATATCTATTTGTTTGTTAAATTATATTTTAGTAACACTTTCTGTGATGTAATGTCTGTAAACAGACGTTAGTCGTGCTTTTTATAGAAAAACGTCACAGAAAGTGTTACTAAAGTTTTCAGTGAGCGACAGGAACACAGACAGGAAGGCACACTGGATTTTTATTTTGAATTTGTTTATATTTAACCTGTGTGTGTGTCTCTGCCTCTGTGTGTGTGTCTCTGTGTGTCTCTGTGTGTCTGTCTCTGTGTGTCTCTGTGTGTCTCTGTGTGTGTGTCTCTGTGTGTCTCTGTGTGTCTCTGTGTGTCTGTCTCTGTGTGTCTCTGTGTGTCCGTTTGTGTGTGTGTCTCTGTGTGTCCGTTTGTGTGTGTGTCTCTGTCTCTGTGTGTCTGTCTCTGTGTGTGTGTGTCTCTGTGTGTCTGTCTCTGTGTGTCTCTGTGTGTCCGTTTGTGTGTGTGTCTCTGCCCGTGTGTGTGTGTCTCTGTCTCTGTGTGTGTGTGGTGTGTCTGCCCGTGTGTGTGTGTGTGTGTGTGTCTGCCCGTGTGTGTGTGTCTGCGTGTGTGTCTGCCCGTGTGTGTGTGTGTCTGCATGTGTGTGTGTGTGTCTGCCCGTGTGTGTGTGTGTGTGTGTGTATGTGTGTAGCTCCAGGAGGCGAAGCAGCAGGAGAGAGAGCGTCACCGTCAGCATTCCCCCGTCACTCCTCACCCAGAACCAGACTCTCCTCAACAGAACAGACCCACCATCACTCCCATCCCTCCCAGTACCACGGTACCATCCTCACCCATCCCTCCCAGTACCACGGTACCATCCTCACCCATCACTCCCAGTACCACGGTACCATCCTCACCCATCACTCCCAGTACCCCCATCCCAGAAAAGAGGACTGTTTCTGGGGAGGAGGAGGAGGAGGAGGAGGGTCCAGATCCAGAGAACGGGTCTGATTTCTGCCAGGCTGAAAACGAGCAGACGGAGGCGGATCAGAGTGAGACTAATATCTCTATATCTTTACTTTGTCTTCATTCTTTCCAGCTAAAGACTCAAACTGTGTGTGTGTGTGTGTGTGTGTGTGTGTGTGTGTGTGTGTGTGTGTGTGTGTGGTGTGTGTGTGTGTGTGTGGTGTGTGTGTTGTGTGTGTGTGTGTGTGTGTGTGTGTGTGTGTGTGTGTGTGTGTGTGTGTGTGTGTGTGTGTGTGTGTGTGTGTGTGTGTGTGTGTGTGTGTGTGTGTGTGTGTGTGTTAGATGCAGCAGCTCTGCAGCATCCAGCTGATGAAGAGGATGTGAGCCCGGATTTTGAGGAGAAAGCTCATGAAATCGTGCAGAGCATCCTTCAGGAGGTGGTGAACACCGTGGCTGGAGGTGAGATAAGCTGCTTTATTCAGGCTTATTTCATTTGTATTTGTTCCGTTCATGGTATGCACCTTAACGTATAACAATTCATTCCAGAACATGTCTCTATAAACACACCACACCTGAAAAGGAGCAGAGAGAAGAAACTAATCTGATATTACCTGCCCCTTTCTCAAAAAAACATGAACTAGATGGTCTGTCCTTCATATGTACTCATTCACAGCCAATCATAACAGTATCGTAGGAAAATAAGAGAAACACAACAACTTACAAAAAATACTTAGTTCCCACTTGACAGTTAACGGAAAGAAACTAAACACCAAAACATCTCATGAACAAGGAAAAGTGCATCGTCTGAGTCCTACTGGAGGAGAAGGGGGAAAGCAGCACATCGTGATAAAGAGCATCGTCTGAGTCCTACTGGAGGAGAAGAGGGAAAGCAGCACATTGTGATAAAGAGCATCGTCTGAGTCCTACTGGAGGAGAAGGGGGAAACAGCACATTGTGATAAAGAGCATCGTCTGAGTCCAACTGGAGGAGAAGAGGGAAAGCAGCACATTGTGATAAAGAGCATCGTCTGAGTCCTGCTGGAGGAGAAGAGGGAAAGCAGCACATTGTGATAAAGAGCATCGTCTGAGTCCTACTGGAGGAGAAGAGGGAAAGCAGCACATTGTGATAAAGAGCATCGTCTGAGTCCTACTGGAGGAGAAGAGGGAAAGCAGCACATCGTGATAAAGAGCATCGTCTGAGTCCTACTGGAGGAGAAGGGGGAAAGCAGCACATCGTGATAAAGAGCATCGTCTGAGTCCTACTGGAGGAGAAGAGGGAAAGCAGCACATTGTGATAAAGATCGTCTGAGTCCTACTGGAGGAGAAGAGGGAAAGCAGCACATCGTGATAAAGAGCATCGTCTGAGTCCTACTGGAGGAGAAGAGGGAAAGCAGCACATTGTGATAATCATCATAATAATAATCTGCTTCTCTAATCAGGGGTTAGCTGGTGTTTGTAAGATAACAAGCACCTCTCTTGATTCAAAACGGTACAAAACGAGGATGCAAAAGTTTCTAAACCCTGCGCTCTGATATGAAATAACAACATCAATTCCTGGGAAGCTGCACGTTAACTTGAGGCCAAACGATGTCCCCGGAGTTCTCTTTACATGCCGACAAAAAAAGGTCAAAGCAGCACTCAGTGATAGAAAGAAGGCTGCTTTCATTGACTTCAACACAAAGAAAAGTGCTTTTTAAAAACACTTCTGCCCTCGAGCTGCAATCTGTCAAACATGCTTTAATGTTGGAGCAGAAATGCACTCTGGGAAAAATACTTGTCTTTCTGCACCAGAACGTCATGTCAAATCCAGATTATTACTCAAAATATGCTTTTCATGAACCCTCAATTTCTAGGGTTTGGGCTATTTTTCCTCTTCTTTCAGACGAGTGTAAAGAAACACATCCAGGAGTTTATTTCTGTCTGTTTGTGTCAAAGTTACAGTTCCATAAAGCCTCATTTGCATATTTAACCCTAACCTAATCATTTATCAGTTTCTCTTCACACATGTCAGTAATGAAGTGGGGGAGTTTCATGTTGATATATAAGTAAAATATTTTACCCTTTTCACCTCTAATGTCTCCTCCTCAGGAACCTGTCTGGATCCTTCAACCCTCTGCTCTGACTCGAAGGCATTGGGAGAGGAGGGAGAAGAGAGGGAAGTGGGTGAGGAAGTAGGAGAGGAAGCAGGAGAGGAAGTGGGTGAGGAAGTGAGAAACCAGAGCTCTCTGGAGGACGAGGCGACGTTGGGAAGCGACAGCGAGAATCTAAACGCTAACGGGATCCCCGGCACGCCCATTTCTGCAGGATTCACTCCATCTCTGCCCGACGACAGGCTGTCTCTGTCCTCCACTGACACCCAGGTGAGGGTACTTGTATATTAAGTTAGAGTAAGAGGAAGATGTCCTGGTTAAAATCAGGAAGAAATGTTATGCCAATCATTTAAAGGAGCCCTACTTGTGGGGGTTTCCCTCTCCTGTAGTGTGTTTTTAAAGGTGTTAGTGCATGTAAATGGTCTGCAGAGGCTAAAATCCCTCCAATTCCTCCAGAGGGACATTTCCTGAGTGTTCCTCTCTGATTATTGTGTGTGTGTGTGTGTGTGTGTGTGTGTGTGTGTGTGTGTGTGTGTGTGTGTGTGTGTGTGTGTGTGTGTGTGTGTGTGTGTGTGTGTGTGTGTGTGTGTGTGTGTGTGTGTGTGTGTGTGTGTGTGTGTGTGTGTGTGTGTGTGTGTGTGTGTGTGTGTGTGTGTGTGTGTGTGTGTGTGTGTGTGTGTGTGTGTGCTCAGGAGTCAGGAGCAGCTCCAGGTCAGCCTCCAGGAGCAAAGTTCTCTCACATCCTGCAGAAAGACGCTTTCCTCGTCTTCAGATCGCTCTGCAAACTCTCCATGAAGCCGCTGTCCGACGGACCGCCAGACCCAAAGTAAGAAACCAGAACATGCAGCGCGGAAAATAAGATTACTGTGTTATCTGCTCCGTCTGCAGGAGTCAAGAGAACCTCTCCATTAAGCTTGGTTGAAGGCTGCAGAGGAAGAACACTTTTTAATTTAGCATCACATTATTTTCAGTATAGAAACTATTGGCTGCGCTCTACGTTCTCCTTCTGGTTATTTTATCCTCAGCTTTCTCTTTTAATTTACTTTTTTTGTCAGATAAATGTAAGCTTAAATCCAGGGAACATTTTGTTATGTGTTATCTACTCTGTCTGCAAGATTCCAGAAACATCTACCGGGCTGAATTCTATGAAACTAGTTTGAAGGGTGTAGCATGAGACAAAGGAAGAACACTTTTCATTTTGGAGCGTATCTTAATCACAGGGCGGACACATGCATTATTTTGTACTTGTTGTGGTAATGTCCTTGGCTGTGAAATATTATAACGTTTTTTTCGTTGGGAAAATGTAAGCTTGACCCATTAAAAATGTATGAAGCTGGAGAGCAGTATTTGTAGCAAACTGCCCTCCAAAAAACAAACGTGAAAGTAGTATTTGTACTAAATATGGAGACAATATCTGCGTAATATATGTACACATACATCAAAATACAGTATGTCAACACGGCAAGTCATGCAACTCTTATTATCCAAACTATTATTCCGATCTAAGGTGCCGTTTCCATTGATTTTCCCAGTTTGGCACTCATTTTTCTGGCATATGTTAGCAGCATAATAACTCACTAAACGGGTAATGTAGTCTTTTATACAACCCTAATGATTTAGATGTATTCGTGCATCCTGTTTACAATAATATATGGTATTTTTCTCGAAGCAGTTTTCACAAGTTTCTCATTTCCTCTGTAGAGGATTTAGCACCATATTGCAGATCTGACAGAAGGAGTCCATATTTCTGGGCTCGCCGAAGTGTTTCATGATTTCCTCTCTCCTGCTGCTGCTGGAGACTTTAACTCTGAGATTTAGAAATGCAGTCTGATGCTTTGAGGGGAATCTGAAATCATTCTCCTGGAATACTCGGGTTTGGCGAGACGTTGTTGTTCTTCTTGCACCTCTGACATGATGATGTCTGCAGCAGAAGGCTGGAAGAAAGTCCTTTTATGCAGGAGAGATTCACAAAGTGGGACACAAAACAGTATAAATGTATTTCCAACGTTTATGATTCTTACACGTTTAGTTCAATAATCTCCACATATTAACACCTCTTAATGATTTATGAAGTAAAAAGCTAATGTTGGGCTATAAAGGAACTACAGCACGGTCACATGACTTCACTTCACCACCGCTAAGCTAAAGGAGGCTAATGTTGGGCTATAAAGGAACTACAGCACGGTCACATGACTTCACTTCACCACCGCTAAGCTAAAGGAGGCTAATGTTGGGCTATAAAGGAACTACAGCACGGTCACATGACTTCACGTCACCACCGCTAAGCTAAAGGAGGTTAATGTTGGGCTATAAAGGAACTACAGCACGGTCACATGACTTCACTTCACCACCGCTAAGCTAAAGGAGGTTAATGTTGGGCTATAAAGGAACTACAGCACGGTCACATGACTTCACTTCACCACCGCTAAGCTAAAGGAGGCTAATGTTGGGCTATAAAGGAACTACAGCACGGTCACATGACTTCACGTCACCACCGCTAAGCTAAAGGAGGCTAATGTTGGGCTATAAAGGAACTACAGCACGGTCACATGACTTCACCACCGCTAAGCTAAAGGAGGCTAATGTTGGGCTATAAAGGAACTACAGCACGGTCACATGACTTCACGTCACCACCGCTAAGCTAAAGGAGGCTAATGCTGGGCTATAAAGGAACTACAGCACGGTCACATGACTTCACGTCACCACCGCTAAGCTAAAGGAGGCTAATGTTGGGCTATAAAGGAACTACAGCACGGTCACATGACTTCACGTCACCACCGCTAAGCTAAAGGAGGCTAATGCTGGGCTATAAAGGAACTACAGCACGGTCACATGACTTCACGTCACCACCGCTAAGCTAAAGGAGGCTAATGTTGGGCTATAAAGGAACTACAGCACGGTCACATGACTTCACGTCACCACCGCTAAGCTAAAGGAGGCTAATGTTGGGCTAGAAAGGAACTACAGCACGGTCAAATTACTTCACGTCACCACCGCTAAGCTAACGGTGGCTAATGTTGGGCTATAAAGGAACTACAGCACGGTCACATGACTTCACGTCACCACCGCTAAGCTAAAGGAGGCTAATGTTGGGCTATAAAGGAACTACAGCACGGTCACATGACTTCACGTCACCACCGCTAAGCTAAAGGAGGCTAATGCTGGGCTATAAAGGAACTACAGCACGGTCACATGACTTCACGTCACCACCGCTAAGCTAAAGGAGGCTAATGTTGGGCTATAAAGGAACTACAGCACGGTCACATGACTTCACTTCACCACCGCTAAGCTAAAGGAGGCTAATGTTGGGCTATAAAGGAACTACAGCACGGTCACATGACTTCACTTCACCACCGCTAAGCTAAAGGTGGCTAATGTTGGGCTATAAAGGAACTACAGCACGGTCACATGACTTCACTTCACCACCGCTAAGCTAAAGGAGGCTAATGTTGGGCTATAAAGGAACTACAGCACGGTCACATGACTTCACGTCACCACCGCTAAGCTAAAGGAGACTAATGTTGGGCTATAAAAGAACTACAGCACGGTCACATGACTTCACGTCACCACCGCTAAGCTAAAGGAGACTAATGTTGGGCTATAAAGGAACTACAGCACGGTCACATGACTTCACGTCACCACCGCTAAGCTAAAGGAGGCTAATGTTGGGCTATAAAGGAATTACAGCACGGTCACATGACTTCACGTCACCACCGCTAAGCTAATGTTGGGTTTGATGACGTTTAGTCTCATTTAGACACTTGTTAAACTCACCATTTGGGGTATTTACTAACTATTTCCCCCCTCTTCAGGTCCCATGAGCTGCGTTCGAAGGTGCTCTCCCTGCAGCTGCTGCTCTCCATCCTGCAGAACGCCGGGCCGATCTTCAAGACCAACGAGATGTTCATCAACGCCATTAAGCAGTACCTGTGCGTGGCACTGTCCAAGAACGGCGTCTCCTCCGTACCCGAAGTCTTCGAGCTGTCGCTGTCCATCTTCCTCACCCTGCTGTCTCACTTCAAGACACACCTGAAGATGCAGATCGAGGTAAAGATACCGCTTTGTGCTGATCAGAGATGGCAAAAGTACACACATCCTTTACTCAGGTAGAAGTACAGATACTCGTGTTTAAAAATACTCTGGTGAAAGTAGAAGTACTGACTAAACTTCTTTCCTCAAGTGTAAGTAAGAGGCTTTGAAATGTACTTCAGTAAAAGTACCCATAACGCAGCTGTTTTAAAGAGTACCTGACCTCCCTTTATATTAATAGAACAATAATGTCATTGTTAGCTAATGAATGTTTCCATGCTGAACAACGGCAACATGACAACGTTTACATTGGTCCCTCTTCTTGAGAGACACATTTAAAGCTTCTCTTAATGTTTCACATGAAGCTCGCCTTCATATTCTATCATGTCATTCCTTTAAAAACAGGAAAATACAACTTTGTTTGTTATTTAAATGTTATTTAAGGAGGTGTTACTAAATGCATCTGCTTTGTGTGCAGAAGAGCATCTGTTTTCTGCAGTGAAAATGTAGTTTTTTAACAAACATCATCAAATATAGATTGCAGTGCAGTATTCACAAAGATAAAAACACTACATTTTGGACTTAGCAACGCTCTGCAGTTATTGGAAGTGTTTAAAACAATCCTACTACTTATATTACAATAATAGCATAATCTTTATCGGACACGGTGCACAAAACCAGCTTAAATCACATTCAAACTCATGCAAAATCATTATAAATAAAGCTTAGAAAAGGTGCAAACTCCCGCTCTCTTCCTGTCAGCTGCTGCTCTGCGTGTGTCTGGTTTCTGCTTTATTATATGTTCATTCATACGTGCAGGAAACCCTCCGATCCGCTGGGTTAATGACAGCAGAGATATTAATAAACCCTCCCACCTCTTCTTCAGAGGAGCCGCAGCTTCACACCTCCTCTGGGAAATTACACATCGAAGTGGAGAGAATATAACAGAAGATCATTCATAAATCAGTGTGTGTGTGTATACCTCCTGCTGGAGTGTGTTGCATGCTCTGCAGAGAGGGCAAACGTACATCCTTTACTCACGTAGAAGTACACATACTCGTGTTTAAAAATACTCTGGTGAAAGTAGAAGTACTGACTGAACTTCTTTACTCAAGTAAAAGTAAAGAGGGCTTTGAAATGTACTTCAGTAAAAAGTACCCATAACTAGCAGCTGTTTTAAAGAGTACCTGACCTCCCTTTATATTAATAGAACAATAATGTCATTGTTAGCTAATGAATGTTTCCATGCTGAACAACGGCAACATGACAACGTTTTCATTGGTCCCTCTTCTTTAGAGAAGACCAGGAAATGATGGATACACGGATCGTGTTCAAATCAATAGGCACGCAATGACTCTAAATAATAATGATCACGCCACCAAACACACATTCAAACTAAAGGAACCAGCCTGTTTGGAACATGGAAGAAGTAGAAAGTTCAGGTATTTGGGTTCAACATGTAAGAAGTAGAAAGTACAGGTATTTGGGTTCAACATGTAAGAAGTAGAAAGTACAGGTATTTGGGTTCAACATGTAAGAAGTAGAAAGTACAGGTATTTGGGTTCAACATGTAAGAAGTAGAAAGTACAGGTATTTGGGTTCAACATGGAAGAAGTAGAAAGTACAGGTATTTGGGTTCAACATGTAAGAAGTAGAAAGTACAGGTATTTGGGTTCAAAGTGTAAGAAGTAGAAAGTACAGGTATTTGGGTTCAAAGTGTAAGAAGTCAAAGTAAAAAGTCTTCAGAAAAATAAGTAGTGGAGTAAAGTACTGGTACCAGAAACATTTACTTAAGTGCAGTAAGGAAGTATTTGTACTCCAATACTTCCCACCTCTGGTGCTCTGCAGGAAGGTAAAGGTGTGTTTTTCTGCAGGTGTTCTTCAAAGAGATCTTCCTCTACATCCTGGAGACGTCGACCAGCTCCTACGACCACAAGTGGATGGTGATCCAGACCCTCACCAGAATATGTGCAGGTGTGTGTCTCCTCTCATCTAATACATGTTTATATTCAAGATTCAAGGCTGTCATTTGTACATAGCTACGGTGTAGATATGGCTATGAAACTGAGGTCACAGGCTCCTCCAGGAACCTTTATATATAAGGGGGATCATTCTGTGGGTTTATTTAAAACCATAAATTCCTCTCTTTTATATAAAAACGTTCCCTTTTTAAAAATACTGTTCTTATAAACTTTACATATGGATATTGTAACACAAACTGTTTCATGGATTCCTCCAATGTTTGTATTGATTTCTGCCAAAAAAGTGTTAAATATTCCTGTGTGTTTCATAGTAAATATGTGCTTTTTAATTGAATTCTGTTGACATATGATCCCTCTATTGAATTAGGGCTTCAACTAAAGATTATTTTATAGATTTAACGAGGAGAGTTTGAAGTAGCACACTTTCAGAAAAAGAGAACACAAACCCCTGCAATGAATACAATGCAATCAAAACGTGTGATTTGCACGTTATTAATTCAATTCGATTCAAGTCTCTATCACCATGTGCTCAGCAGCTCCAGTGGAGATATGTCAATGAAAGTCTGAAGTCCTGCTGCAACAGAGCAACATGAATATATATATATAGGACATAAAACAGATAAAATAGTGCAAGACAATGTTTTGAGATGTGCAAGTAAATACAAATAAAATAGAAATAGTGCAAGAAGAGTCTACGAGTGAATGGAATATGATATATTAGATAAATAATTAGCACGATGCAAACAGATGAATGTTTATGGCTGTTCTTTCAAAAGTTCAGGTGTTTAACAGTCGGCCTGTGGAATGAAACATTATGCATTTTGTCTGCTTTCTTCAGTATGTTTTGAATATGTTCTCCTGTTTTCCTCTCAGATGCTCAGAGTGTGGTGGACATCTACGTGAACTACGACTGCGATCTGAACGCTGCAAATATCTTCGAGCGTTTAGTGAACGATTTGTCCAAAATCGCTCAGGGTCGCGGAGGACATGAACTGGGAACAACTCCCATTCAAGTGAGAGCATTTCTCTATTTTTATTTAGATATTTAGCTTTATTTGAACTATTTCTAATGCTTTTTTAATGTCACATCCCTTCTCCCAGGAGCTGACTCTGAGGAAGAAAGGTCTGGAGTGTCTGGTCTCCATCCTGAAGTGCATGGTGGAGTGGAGCAAGGATCAATACGTCAACCCCAACTCTCAGACCAGCCTCGGTAAGGACAGGGATTTAATGTATTAAACATTAACTTCAAATAACTAGACCTATCTTATATGTTACGTTGATTTGTGTACTTACATTATGCCAAATGTATAAGAAAAAAACGGGATATTCGGATATTAAAAGTGGTATATTCATAAGAAAGAAATCACATATTTAGGCCAAAAATCCCAAAACCACACGAAAAATACTTTGATATTTTCTAAGATGAAAAGTCGTGTCTATACAAGAAGCGATACCTCCAAACATGTGAGATAAACACTGCTTTATGCACTGTTTGAGAGGCTAACAACCTCCTGGATCATAAACACTGGACCAATCCTTACTAGAGGGATACAACTACAACTCCCATGATGCAGCAGTGTTTTCATTCAGAGACTCCTAGTGGCAGACGGATGGCAACTCTCAGACCAGCCTCCAGAAGAACAGGGATTCAACTTATTAAACATTAAAACATCTAGACCTATCTTATATATTCAGTTGATCTGTGCGCTTGAATTATGTCCATTTTTAAAGAAAATACAGGATATTCGGATATTAAACGTTGAAAAATCACATATTTAGGCCAAAAATCACAACATTTGTACGAAAATACTTTGATATTTTCAAAGATTAAAAGTCGTGTCTATACAAGAATAAACATCACAAAAGTGATTTAAAAACCTGTCTGTTTGAGAGACCAGCCTCGGTAAGAACAGGGATCTAATGTATTAAACATTCACTTAAAACACCTAGACCTATCTTATATTTTCAGTTGATCTGTGTAATTACATTATGCCGAATGTTTAGGAAAAATGTGTAATTTTAATCAAGATAACAGTGCGTTCCCTTTGACGGCTTATTAGGGCCGTCAAAGGGAACGCACTGTTATCTTGAGATAATCAAGAGTCACAGGACAGGTGTCAGAATGTACAATATTAAAGTGCCAGTGAAGTGCATTTTTTTGCGCCAAAGTGAAATGGCAGTTTCATTTCTTACATATAATTGTACCTGTTCATGGCTAAAATATTTTTTTAGGAAGTGCGAGGGACGAGATAAACATCGCAAATTTTTCAGAGTCTGAGCATACCGCTGCTGCAGACGATAGCGGCTGTGACGTCACAAGATGGGCCCAGTTGTGATTGTAAACATGGCGGAGCCTTCGGAAAGTGATACTGGTGCGAGAGAAATGAGTGATTTTGACAGCTTTTCGGACAGGATAGATGAGGAAAGTGGCCATGGAAGTCAATTTAGTTGAGGACAATATTTTGTCATAGATCTAGAGTAGATCTACACACAGGATTGGCCATCACCTGATCATACATTCATCTGTTCATAGCATGATGCAACATTCATGTTCACATGCAGTGTTGTGCTAGTTACTGAAAACCAGTAAGTAGTTACAATTACTAGTTACTTCACTACTTACACCAAAAAGTAATGCGTTACTGTGAAAAGTAACTTCTTAGTTACTTAGAAAAGGGCACCCATTAATGCCCTTATACTGTAGCCTTCATTTCAGTACTGTTATTGCATCGGAGAATAATACAACCTGTTGATCAACTTGACATGCATTTGCATCACTGAACTCTGCTAAGCAATGTGGTCTATACAAACACAAACACAAAGATATGTTTCAAAGTGCCAATCCAGCCGCTGTTGCTTAGGTGGAGGTGGAATGGCGTCGGATGAGTCTGGGTCTGTGGTCTTAGCTACTACTAGCTTCGTCCCAGCATGTTTTTTCTGCAGATGTTTCAACAGATTTTAATTGCTGTTTTGGGCAGTCGATAGGATCTTTGACCCGCCAAGACACAACTTACATTTAACTAAAACGTTCTTTTCTTTGTGCTCGACAAAAGTGAAATAGTGAGAATATCTCCAGGCGGAGAAACTCGACTTGAGCTCTGCCGCCGCCATGACAGTCTTGTTAGTTAACACAAACACAGTGGCGTTTATTTTTCATAAACAATCTACGAATCTACGAAACAATGACACCAGCCACTCACCTTCATCTTTTGGGAACAGAAACATCAACACAGTGGCGTTTATTTTTCATAAACAATCTACGAATCTACGAAACAATGACACCAGCCACTCACCTTCATCTTTTGGGAACAGAAACATCGCCACTTCGGCAGACTTCACATTACCACAGCCAGCGGCAATGCATCGCTTCCCGTGTGTTTTTCCTCCCTTTTTCGTCACTGTCGCCTCCATTGTCAGCTTTTCTCGATTGGCAATCACTTCCAGTCGACTGCGAAACACTTTCCAATCAAATACTCGCTCAAAAACGTTGGTAAATTCGACTTTGAAATAGAGACAAAATGAATGGTGGTGAATGTAAACACTTCGGCTTGGCCCATCTTCTGACGTCACGCAGTAGATCGCAAGCCACGCCCACGAAGGCGGAGGTCGACTGCGAATTTCCCAGCGGAAAATTCAAACTCGTCAAATTCGTTGCTATTCCAACATCTTTGATATGGGTTCCAATGGACAATTTTGGTCATTACTATACGTATTAGCATAAAAGATCATGCACCGTCGCACACTTCAGTGGGTCTTTAAAGTTTGTTGTTGTTTTGATGAAAGAAGTTGTATATTCCCAAGAAAACAATGATATGTGAGATAAATTCTGCTTTATCCACTGTTTGAGAGGCTCACGACCTCCTGGAGCATAAACACTCAAGGAATCCTTACTAGGGGAAAACTACAACTCCCATGATGCAGCAGTGCTCATTCCGAGACTCCTAGTGGCAGACTGTTTAAACACAGATGGCTCATGTTGGAATAGCTCAGAAAAACACACATTAACGAGGTTTTCAGACGTTTCATTCTGCCAGACGTTCCTCGTTAAGGTTCCCCTCGTTTAGAGATGCTCGTTAATAACAAACACGCCCTGAATCTGGATTTTAAGTGTCAAATTCTCCCTGCTTCTCTGTGCATCAATGATATGTGTGTAATCATTTCATATTGTCTGTCCTTGTTGTTTCCTCCTTCTCTTCAAAGTGAGAGCAGGTAACGGTTGTTTGTGTTTCAGCTTTAGAAAGTCTTATTTAGCCCTAACCCCTCAGATGTATCCATTAGTGTAAAGGAACTACATTTATTAAGGTGTTGCACTAAAGCACAATATGTTCCTTCACTAAATCCCAGAGGAGGCTTTAACGAGGAGTTTGACTATATGAGCAGCTTTACTGATAGGTTGTGCCATTTCTTTTTTATTATGTTAAAGGTTAAACAAACACTGAAGAATTCACTTTAATAGAATTTAACACTATTTTCACTCTTGTTTTTAAAGAAATAATGGATTCATTGAGATAATAATCAGCAGATTCATTGAAAATAAACATAAATATGTTAAAAGTTCAAAATAAGTTATGCAATAATATAACTACGGTACATTTTTGCACTTTTAATATTTAATTACATTTGAATGATCATACTTTTACTGAAGTTAGAAACACAGCCCTGATGATGAAGGAAACTAGAATCTGAGAAAAGCTTCATGTCATGAGTTATTAGCTCCTAAATATCCTTTAGTAGAACAGAGTTAGCTCAGGTTCCTGTCATTCTTCCTGAATGTTTAAGAGTTTCCAACGTGCAACAAGACCCCGGCTGAGCTACCGTGCAAGTTTCTTAGAGACCCCTCCTCTCATAAAACCCACCCTGCTAGTTTTCTGCAGGTTTTGAGGCTGTTGCATGTGAGAAAGGACTATGTGCACGCCTCTCCCTGCAAAATGCTTCCATTACTCAGGGTCACTTTGTGTTGCAGTTCCCCTTTTAAAAACTCAACCTACTCCTCTAGCTTTACTAAACCCCTCCTGTCAGTAAACTAACTCTGAGGTGTTTGTGGCGTCCTCAGGCCAGGAGAAGCCGGTGGAGCAGGATCAATCGGAGCCTAAAGCCCCGGAGACGATCAATAGGTACGGCAGCATCAACTCTCTGGACTCCACGGCCTCCTCGGGGATCGGCAGCTACAGCACGCAGATGTCCGGCACCGACAACCCCGAACAGTTCGAGGTCCTGAAGCCAGAAGGAGATCATCGAGCAAGGCATCGACCTGTAAGAGTTCATACACTTTAACTTGTGATGTGTCGCCATTTTGTAAAGCACTTTGAGCTGCACGTGATGTATGAAAAGTGCTAATATTATTATTATTATTATTATTATTATTATTATAAAACACATACATGGGTAAAAACGAGTCTTAAAATACAACGAGGATATCCCCTTTCCTTCCTGAGGATTCCTCTGTCCTCGAGTCTTAAAGGTCTCCTATTATACTATTTGATGGCATATATTATAGGTCTCAGATATATACAAATATATAAAAATGGTTTCTGATAGCGACATTTCTCCGTCGTTCCCCCGTTTTTAGAGATGTGGGTAAAAGAGAGAGGGTTTTATTTCCTGACACTTTTTGAGTCTCCTGACACACCGGGGACACACCGGGGACACACCGGGGACACACCGGGGACACACCGGGGACACATATTTCTGTATAAAAGACATCAAAAAGAGCATTTTGCTTGATAGGAGACCTTTAACATCTCTCTTTATTCTCTCTGTGACTGACTGTGACTGCTGCAGGTTCAACAAGAAACCAAAGAGAGGCATCCAGTACCTGCAGGAGCAAGGCATGCTGGGAACTACACCTGAAGACCTGGCTCAGTTCCTGCACCAGGAGGAGAGGCTGGACTCGGTCAGGACTTTATATTGTTATTCATTCAGGACAAGGTCGTAATAGAAAAGAGTTCAAAGTGTTTTTTGTTGACAATGACACAGTGACACAAAAACCCTCTCTTTAAACCCTTTGAAACGAAGACTTCCCAGATTCTGCTTCTTGTTATAATTTAAATGTGTTATAATAAATCTCCCCTGTTTCTCCCCTCTTCAGACCCAGGTGGGGGAGTTTCTGGGAGACAATGAGCGCTTCAACAAGGAGGTGATGTACGCCTACGTGGATCAGATGGACTTCCAGGGGAAAGACTTTGTCTCGGCGCTCCGGACGTTCCTCGAGGGTTTCCGTCTGCCAGGAGAAGCTCAGAAGATAGACCGGCTCATGGAGAAGTTTGCCGCTCGATATCTGGAGTGCAACCAGGGGTGAGTCTCAGAATATTCATTATTATATGTTATTATACGTTGAATAATCCTCATATTAATACGTATTGTGTTTTCCAGACAAACCCTCTTTGCCAGCGCGGACACGGCGTACGTTCTCGCCTACTCCATCATCATGCTGACCACAGACCTGCACAGCCCTCAGGTTAGCACGTTAGCTCCTATATGTCAGTGTAATGAATAAACCTGGCATCCTTTAACCCCTGCCCACCTGTTGTTTTTCTGCACAGGTGAAGAACAAGATGACCAAGGAGCAGTACATCAAGATGAACCGCGGCATCAACGACAGCAAAGACCTGCCGGAGGAATATCTGTCGGCCATTTACGACGAGATCGCCGGGAAGAAGATCGCCATGAAGGAAACGAAGGAACTCACCCTGAAGTCCAACAAGCAGAGTAAACAACCCTCAAACTGCACCATGTTTCATATCATTCATGTCTCAACAAGCCCGTGAAAATTCACACGTTGGTTTTTAGCAGGCTTGATTACTGGAACAGTGTATTTGCTGGTGTCTGTAGAAAATCCCTTCAAAAAAACTAATCCAGAACGCTGCTGACAGAGTCCTGACCAAAACTAAAGAGAGAGAGTCCTGACCAAAACTAAAGAGAGAGAGTCCTGACCAAAACTAAAGAGAGAGAGTCCTGACCAAAACTAAGAGAGAGAGAGTCCTGACCAAAACTAAGAGAGAGAGAGTCCTGACCAAAACTAAGAGAGAGAGAGAGAGTCCTGACCAAAACTAAAGAGAGAGAGTCCTGACCAAAACTAAGAGAGAGAGAGTCCTGACCAAACTAGAGAGAGAGTCCTGACCGAAACTAAGAGAGAGAGTCCTGACCGAAACTAAGAGAGAGAGAGAGTCCTGACCGAAACTAAAAGAGAGAGAGTCCTGACCAAAACTAAGAGAGAGAGAGTCCTGACCAAAACTAAGAGAGAGAGAGTCCTGACCGAAACTAAAGAGAGAGAGTCCTGACCGAAACTAAGAGAGAGAGAGAGTCCTGACCGAAACTAAAAGAGAGAGAGTCCTGACCAAAACTAAGAGAGAGAGAGAGTCCTGACCAAAACTAAAGAGAGAGAGTCCTGACCAAAACTAAGAGAGAGAGAGTCCTGACCAAAACTAAGAGAGAGAGAGTCCTGACCGAAACTAAAGAGAGAGAGTCCTGACCGAAACTAAGAGAGAGAGAGAGTCCTGACCGAAACTAAAAGAGAGAGAGTCCTGACCAAAACTAAGAGAGAGAGAGAGAGTCCTGACCAAAACTAAAGAGAGAGAGTCCTGACCAAAACTAAGAGAGAGAGAGTCCTGACCAAAACTAAGAGAGAGAGTCCTGACCGAAACTAAAGAGAGAGAGTCCTGACCGAAACTAAGAGAGAGAGAGAGTCCTGACCGAAACTAAAAGAGAGAGAGTCCTGACCAAAACTAAGAGTGAGAGAGTCCTGACCAAAACTAAGAGAGAGAGAGAGTCCTGACCAAAACTAAGAGAGAGAGTCCTGACCAAAACTAAAAGAGAGAGAGAGAGTCCTGACCGAAACTAAGAGTGAGAGAGTCCTGACCAAAACTAAGAGAGAGAGTCCTGACCGAAACTAAAGAGAGAGAGAGAGTCCTGACCAAAACTAAGAGAGAGAGTCCTGACCGAAACTAAGAGAGAGAGAGTCCTGACCAAAACTAAGAGAGAGAGAGAGTCCTGACCAAAACTAAAAGAGAGAGTCCTGACCAAAACTAAGAGAGAGAGAGAGTCCTGACCAAAACTAAAAGAGAGAGAGTCCTGACCAAAACTAAGAGAGAGAGTCCTGACCAAAACTAAGAGAGAGAGAGTCCTGACCGAAACTAAGAGAGAGAGAGAGTCCTGACCGAAACTAAAGAGAGAGAGAGAGTCCTGACCAAAACTAAAAGAGAGAGAGTCCTGACCGAAACTAAGAGAGAGAGAGAGTCCTGACCGAAACTAAGAGAGAGAGTCCTGACCAAAACTAAGAGAGAGAGTCCTGACCGAAACTAAAGAGAGAGAGAGAGTCCTGACCGAAACTAAAAGAGAGAGAGTCCTGACCGAAACTAAGAGAGAGAGAGAGTCCTGACCAAAACTAAGAGAGAGAGTCCTGACCAAAACTAAGAGAGAGAGAGTCCTGACCAAAACTAAGAGAGAGAGAGAGTCCTGACCGAAACTAAGAGTGAGAGAGTCCTGACCAAAACTAAGAGAGAGAGTCCTGACCGAAACTAAAGAGAGAGAGAGTCCTGACCAAAACTAAGAGAGAGAGTCCTGACCGAAACTAAAGAGAGAGAGAGAGTCCTGACCAAAACTAAGAGAGAGAGAGAGTCCTGACCGAAACTAAGAGTGAGAGAGTCCTGACCGAAACTAAGAGAGAGAGAGAGTCCTGACCGAAACTAAGAGTGAGAGAGTCCTGACCGAAACTAAGAGAGAGAGAGAGTCCTGACCAAAACTAAGAGAGAGAGAGAGTCCTGACCAAAACTAAAGAGAGAGAGAGTCCTGACCAAAACTAAGAGAGAGAGAGAGTCCTGACCAAAACTAAGAGAGAGAGTCCTGACCAAAACTAAGAGAGAGAGAGTCCTGACCAAACTAAGAGAGAGAGTCCTGACCAAAACTAAGAGAGGAGTCCTGACCAAAACTAAGAGAGAGAGAGTCCTGACCAAAACTAAGAGAGAGAGAGTCCTGACCAAAACTAAGAGAGAGAGTCCTGACCAAAACTAAGAGAGAGAGAGTCCTGACCAAAACTAAGAGAGAGAGTCCTGACCGAAACTAAGAGAGAGAGAGAGTCCTGACCGAAACTAAGAGAGAGAGAGTCCTGACCGAAACTAAGAGAGAGAGTCCTGACCAAAACTAAGAGAGAGAGAGTCCTGACCGAAACTAAAGAGAGAGAGAGAGTCCTGACCAAAACTAAAAGAGAGAGAGTCCTGACCGAAACTAAGAGAGAGAGAGAGAGTCCTGACCAAAACTAAGAGAGAGAGTCCTGACCAAAACTAAAAGAGAGAGAGAGAGTCCTGACCGAAACTAAGAGTGAGAGAGTCCTGACCAAAACTAAGAGAGAGAGTCCTGACCGAAACTAAAGAGAGAGAGAGAGTCCTGACCAAAACTAAGAGAGAGAGTCCTGACCGAAACTAAGAGAGAGAGAGTCCTGACCAAACTAAGAGAGAGGGAGTCCTGACCAAAACTAAAGAGAGAGAGTCCTGACCAAAAACTAAGAGAGAGAGAGAGTCCTGACCAAAACTAAGAGAGAGAGTCCTGACCGAAACTAAGAGAGAGAGAGTCCTGACCAAAACTAAAAGAGAGTCCTGACCAAAACTAAGAGAGAGAGTCCTGACCGAAACTAAGAGAGAGAGAGAGTCCTGACCGAAACTAGGAGAGAGAGAGAGTCCTGACCGAAACTAAGAGAGAGAGTCCTGACCAAAACTAAGAGAGAGAGTCTTGACCGAAACTAAGAGAGAGGAGAGTCTGACCAAAACTAAGAGAGAGAGAGAGTCCTGACCGAAACTAAGAGTGAGAGAGTCCTGACCAAAACTAAGAGAGAGAGTCCTGACCGAAACTAAAGAGAGAGAGAGAGTCCTGACCAAAACTAAGAGTGAGAGAGTCCTGACCGAAACTAAGAGAAGAGAGAGAGTCCTGACCGAAACTAGAGTGAGAGAGTCCTGACCGAAACTAAGAGAGAGAGAGAGTCCTGACCGAAACTAAGAGTGAGAGAGTCCTGACCAAAACTAAGAGTGAGAGAGTCCTGACCGAAACTAAGAGAGAGAGTCCTGACCAAAACTAAGAGAGAGAGAGAGTCCTGACCGAAACTAAGAGTGAGAGAGTCCTGACCAAAACTAAGAGAGAGAGTCCTGACCGAAACTAAGAGAGAGAGAGAGTCCTGACCAAAACTAAGAGAGAGAGAGAGTCCTGACCGAAACTAAGAGAGAGAGAGTCCTGACCAAAACTAAGAGAGAGAGTCCTGACCAAAACTAAAAGAGAGAGAGAGAGTCCTGACCGAAACTAAGAGTGAGAGAGTCCTGACCAAACTAAGAGAGAGATCTGACCGAAACTAAAGAGAGAGAGAGAGTCCTGACCAAAACTAAGAGAGTGAGAGTACTGACCAAAACTAAGAGAGAGAGAGAGTCCTGACCAAAACTAAAGAGAGAGAGTCCTGACCAAAACTAAGAGAGAGAGTCCTGACCAAAACTAAGAGAGAGAGTCCTGACCGAAACTAAGAGAGAGAGAGAGAGTCCTGACCGAAACTAAGAGAGAGAGAGTCCTGACTGAAACTAAAGAGAGAGAGTCCTGACCAAAACTAAAAGAGTGAGAGTCCTGACCAAAACTAAGAGAGAGAGTCCTGACCAAAACTAAGAGAGAGAGTCCTGACCAAAACTAAGAGAGAGAGTCCTGACCGAAACTAAAGAGAGAGAGTCCTGACCAAAACTAAAAGAGTGAGAGTCCTGACCAAAACTAAGAGAGAGAGAGAGTCCTGACCAAAACTAAAGAGAGAGAGTCCTGACCAAAACTAAGAGAGAGAGTCCTGACCAAAACTAAGAGAGAGAGTCCTGACCGAAACTAAAGAGAGAGTCCTGACCGAAACTAAAGAGAGAGAGTCCTGACCAAAACTAAGAGAGAGAGAGAGTCCTGACCAAAACTAAGAGAGAGAGTCCTGACCGAAACTAAGAGAGAAAGAGTCCTGACCAAAACTAAAAGAGAGTCCTGACCGAAACTAAAGAGAGAGTCCTAAGAGAGAGAGTCCTGACCAAAACTGAGAGAGAGAGTCCTGACCAAAACTAAGAGAGAGAGAGAGTCCTGACCGAAACTAAAGAGAGAGTCCTGACCAAAACTAAAGAGAGAGAGTCCTGACCAAAACTGAGAGAGAGTCCTGACCGAAACTGAGAGAGAGTCCTGACCGAAACTAAGAGAGAGAGTCCTGACCGAAACTGAGAGAGAGTCCTGACCGAAACTGAGAGAGAGTCCTGACCGAAACTAAAGAGAGAGTCCTAAGAGAGAGAGAGTCCTGACCAAAACTAAGAGAGAGAGAGAGTCCTGACCGAAACTAAAGAGAGAGAGAGTCCTGACCAAAACTAAAAGAGAGAGAGTCCTGACCAAAACTAAGAGAGAGAGAGAGTCCTGACCAAAACTAAAAGAGAGAGAGTCCTGACCAAAACTAAGAGAGAGAGAGAGTCCTGACCGAAACTAAGAGAGAGTCCTGACCGAAACTAAAGAGAGAGTCCTAAGAGAGAGAGTCCTGACCAAAACTAAGAGAGAGAGAGAGTCCTGACCAAAACTAAGAGAGAGAGAGTCCTAAGAGAGAGAGAGTCCTGACCAAAACTAAGAGAGAGAGAGAGAGTCCTGACCAAAATTAAGAGAGAGAGAGTCCTGACCAAAACTAAGAGAGAGAGAGAGTCCTGACCAAAACTAAAGAGAGTCCTAAGAGAGAGAGAGTCCTGACCAAAACTAAGAGAGAGTCCTGACCGAAACTAAGAGAGAGTCCTGACCAAAACTAAGAGAGAGAGAGAGAGTCCTGACCAAAACTAAGAGAGAGAGAGAGAGAGTCCTGACCAAAACTAAGAGAGAGAGAGTCCTGACCAAAACTAAGAGAGAGAGAGAGTCCTGACCAAAACTAAGAGAGAGAGAGAGTCCTGACCAAAACTAAAGAGAGTCCTAAGAGAGAGAGGGTCCTGACCAAAACTAAGAGAGAGTCCTGACCGAAACTAAAGAGAGAGTCCTGACCATACTAAAGAGAGAGAGTCCTAAGAGAGAGAGAGTCCTGACCGAAACTAAAGAGAGTCCTGACCGAAACTAAGAGAGAGAGTCCTGACCAAAACTAAAAGAGAGAGTCCTGACCAAAACTAAGAGAGAGTCCTGACCAAAACTAAAGAGAGAGAGTCCTGACCAAAACTAAAAGAGAGAGAGAGAGTCCTGACCAAAACTAAGAGAGAGAGAGAGAGTCCTGACCAAAACTAAAAGAGAGAGAGAGTCCTGACCAAAACTAAAAGAGAGAGTCCTGACCAAAACTAAGAGAGAGAGAGAGTCCTGACCAAAACTAAGAGAGAGAGAGAGTCCTGACCAAAACTAAGAGAGAGAGTCCTGACCAAAACTAAGAGAGAGTCCTGACCAAAACTAAAGAGAGAGAGTCCTGACCAAAACTAAAAGAGAGAGAGAGAGTCCTGACCAAAACTAAGAGAGAGAGTCCTGACCAAAACTAAAAGAGAGAGAGTCCTGACCAAAACTAAAAGAGAGAGAGAGTCCTGACCAAAACTAAGAGAGAGAGAGAGAGAGTCCTGACCAAAACTAAGAGAGAGAGAGAGAGAGAGAGTCCTGACCAAAACTAAAAGAGAGAGTCCTGACCAAAACTAAGAGAGAGAGAGAGTCCTGACCAAAACTAAGAGAGAGAGAGTCCTGACCAAAACTAAAAGAGAGAGAGTCCTGACCAAAACTAAAAGAGAGAGAGAGTCCTGACCAAAACTAAGAGAGAGAGAGAGAGAGAGTCCTGACCAAAACTAAAAGAGAGAGAGTCCTGACCAAAACTAAAAGAGAGAGAGAGTCCTGACCAAAACTAAGAGAGAGAGAGAGAGAGTCCTGACCAAAACTAAAAGAGAGAGAGTCCTGACCAAAACTAAGAGAGAGAGAGAGTCCTGACCAAAACTAAGAGAGAGAGAGAGTCCTGACCAAAACTAAGAGAGAGAGAGTCCTGACCAAAACTAAGAGAGAGAGAGAGTCCTGACCAAAACTAAGAGAGAGAGAGTCCTGACCAAAACTAAGAGAGAGAGAGAGTCCTGACCAAACTAAAAGAGAGAGAGTCCTGACCAAAACTAAGAGAGAGAGAGAGTCCTGACCAAAACTAAGAGAGAGAGTCCTGACCAAAACTAAGAGAGAGAGAGAGTCCTGACCGAAACTAAGAGAGAGAGAGTCCCGACCGAAAAACAAAAAGAGTAGATCACATCACCCCAGGTCTTAGATCTCTGCACTGGCTACCAGGAGCTTACAGAATCGATTTTAAAATGTTATTGCTAACTTATAAAGCACTAAATGGTTTGGGACCCCAATATATGTCATGTTCCCCGGGTCAGAACCAAACACATCGAAGCTGCTTTTAGTTTTTAGCTCCCCACAAATGGAACAAAGTTCTTCACCAACGCTGAGTTATTTTAAATCGAGTCTAAAAACATAACTGTTTTCAGCTGCTTACCCACCCAAAACTTGTTTTAGCACCTTCTGTATTTACAATGTTGTTTTTAAGCTATCTCTTTTATGCATGGTTTTTATGAATCTGTTATTCCATTATGTTTATTTATATATTTATACTTCTTATTAAGTGTTAATGATGATATAAACGTACTTACCTTACCTTACACTATAACCAACATATACTATACAATATACACTGCAGTTCATTAAAGTGTGTGTGTGTGTGTGTGTGTGTGTGTGTGTGTGTGTGTGTGTGTGTGTGTGTGTGTGTGTGTGTGTGTGTGTGTGTGTGTGTGTGTGTGTGTGTGTGTGTGTGTGTGTGTGTGTGTGTGTGTGTGTGTGTGTGTGTGTGTGTGTGTGTGTGTGTGTGTGTGTGTGTGTGTGTGTGTGTGTGTGTCAGGTGTTGCCAGTGAGAAGCAGAGGCGTCTTCTTTATAACGTGGAGATGGAGCAGATGGCGAAGACAGCCAAAGCTCTGATGGAGGCAGTGAGCCACGTTCAGGCTCCGTTCACTAGTGCTACTCACCTGGAGCACGTGAGACCCATGTTCAAGGTACACACACAGACACACACACACACTCCCTCTCTCTCCTCACACACACACTCTCACACACACTCCCTCTCTCTCCTCACACACACACACACACACACTCTCACACTCTCCTCATACACACACTCTCTCTCACCCTCTCCTCTCTCCTCAGCTGGCGTGGACCCCCTTCCTGGCTGCGTTCAGCGTGGGTCTTCAGGATTGTGACGATACTGAAGTGGCTTCTTTGTGTTTGGAGGGAATCCGATTCGCTATCCGGATCGCCTGCATCTTCTGCATCCAGGTGAGATACCTGCAGAGGGAGGAGGTGTTAGAAAAACCTTGTTTAGCCTCCTCGTTTCCTTCACTAGCGTCTCTTCCTAGCTCCCCCTCTTCAGACTTAGGGACCGAGGAGTCCTTGTTGTATTTTAAGACCCATGTCTGTGTCTTTATGTTATCAGAGCTTGGTGTTAATCAGTTGCACTCGCAGACAAATGTGACTTATCAGCTGTTAATTAAACTCCAGTATTTCCCTCTTCCTGTGTCTCTCAGCTGGAGCGCGATGCGTACGTTCAGGCGCTGGCGAGGTTCACGTTGTTGATTTCTGGGATTTCTGAGATGAAGCAGAAGAACATCGACACCATAAAGACTCTCATCACTGTGGCTCACACCGACGGGAACTACCTGGGAAACTCCTGGCACGAGGTAGATCTTCATATCTATATATTTATATATATTTCATTTCACAGCAGCTACTCAGAGTTATTGATTCTCCTAATGCCCCCTTCTTCCACATTTCTGTGTCTATCCCCTCACTTTTCTTCATGCCTTTCCTCTGAATCTCCCCTCTCAGATCATGAAGTGCATCAGTCAGCTGGAGCTGGCTCAGCTGATCGGCACGGGGGTGAAAGCCAGATATATCTCCGGCACGGTGAGGAGTAAAGACGGGTTCATCACCAGCACCAAGGAGCAGAGCAACGACGAGTACCTGGGCCTGGGTCAGCAAATATATATATATATATGATATACTTAGAAACACAACATGTGGGTCAGCATGGAGCTATAAATACTGTCTGAAGTCTCAGCACTGGGTCAGCAAATATATATATATATATATAT
Source organism: Dissostichus eleginoides (assembly GCA_031216635.1). Classification (NCBI taxonomy): domain Eukaryota; kingdom Metazoa; phylum Chordata; class Actinopteri; order Perciformes; family Nototheniidae; genus Dissostichus; species Dissostichus eleginoides. Next base: position 170,925 of record CM062285.1, read on the forward strand.
ATATATATTATATACTTGTAAACATAATCTGTGGGTCAGCATGGAGCTATAAATACTGTAGAAAATCAGAATACATGTACTCCTCCCACAGAGGGGACATGTACATTTGTTACAGCAGAAAAGAGCCAAAGACAGCTTAATGTAAACTAAGAAGTGTGCATACAAAAACATTAAAGATACAAAAAATTCCAAAAATTACACAATTTACAAAATACACATCCTGTAACAGTTCTGAGGATTTAGCAGCCAGGTATATATTGCAGGGGTTTCACAACTACCATTATTTACTAGTCGACAAGTTTTTCAAAATAGTAGTCGACTAGTTGTTACGTCGTCATAAAGACACACAAAGAGAGGTGTAAAACTGTATTTTGTATTGCAATGCATACAGTTACGTTAAACACTGTAACAAAGCAGCATTTTAATTTGGGTTACATGGCTGATTAAATAAAAACCAGTAACTGGACTCACCAAATCTACTGCAAAAACTCTGTTAAGAACAGAAATGCAACGTAAATCCAGTGCGCATTGCGCAACACTTTACTCGCTGTCACTGTCCTCCTCGATAAGGATGTCCACCCTTCCAGGTTCTTTGGTTTGCGATAAGGAAGACCAAAGCATCAACATGTGAGGGAAGGAGGCTTGACCGCTGTCGGGTCAGTGGTGCCTGCCAGGGAAAACATCCGTTCACTTGGGGTGCTGGTGTAGCCAGGTAGCTCCTGGAAAGCTTGGCTAAACGGGGGAAGCGGTTTTGCGTTTGTGCCCACCACTTCAGAGGGTTATCCATTGTGGGGATATGGGTGTCTGCTGGCAGTAATCCCGTAGCTCATCCGCGCCACTGTTGACCCGTGTTTTCTTGTTGCTCTCGAAATGAGGTCCAAACAGCTGTTCAAAGAGGGGGTGCTAGTGGAGCACGCTCGTGAACTTTTAGCGCCGGAGCTAAAACTGAACTGTAGTATAAATGTATATACAAATGTATATACATTTATATTTTCTACTCCTCGGGATTGTGGAAAACAACATTTCGATCTCTGTCTGTTCACAAACTGAAAGATTCAAACAGTTTAACAAAAGAAGGGCGTTTCGGGGAATATACGCTTTCCATTTCTCCCAAATGTCCTCAAATGTAAGTTCCTGGAGCCTCATAGGTTATTCTTAGATGTAGTTCCCATACCGGGAGTGGAATATTTATTTTAGTTGACGTTGACTTTATATTCTCTAACGTTGCGCTTGATGCTGCAGTTGGAGGCACGGTGGACAGGAAGCAGATCGCCTGCATCCAGGAGTCCATCGGAGAGACGAGCTCTCAGAGCGTGGTGGTGGCTGTGGACCGGTGAGGAGGATCAATATCAAATATAATCTCAATAAACTCTGTTAGTCATGATTTAGAGCACAGATCTACTCCTGCAAACGTTACCGTTAAGGAGTTTCATTTCACTTCAAAGGTGTCAAAAATCCATTTATTACTTAAAAAAACACATATTTTAAATAAAATGCATTTCTTCTCCTTCTATTTTTTTTAGTATTTAAAATAATAACTATAAATATATTATTATTATTTTCTTTTGACATAAAGGTCTGGGTTTCTATTTGATATATTTGATCATCTACTGTCTTTTTATTATTGAATTTGATGGTCTTTTAGCCTTTGTTAAAAACATTTAAAGCAATATAAGAAACATCTCTTGTATGAAACGTTTTCTATAAATGGAGTTCATTAATGTTAACATTTCTGAAGGATTGAACTCTTTTAAAACACATGGTAAGGCAGTTAACACGCAGTATGTGAATATGCCCGTGCTTTGTGTCTCTCTGTTCTGCAGGATATTCACCGGCTCCACTCGACTGGACGGAAACGCTATAGGTGAGTTTATTAAAAACATATTTCTGATGGTTTTGCATCACTTTTCTCCCCCTCCTCTCTGCTCTTCTAACATGTGATTCCCCGCGCCCCCCCCCCTCAGTGGATTTTGTCCGCTGGCTGTGCGTCGTCTCCATGGATGAGCTGGCCTCTCCGACTCACCCCCGCATGTTCAGCCTGCAGAAGATCGTGGAGATCTCCTATTATAACATGGGACGAATCCGCCTGCAGTGGAGCCGAATCTGGGAGGTGATCGGAGACCACTTCAATAAGGTGGGGGTCCTCAAATAACTGATATGTGTCATATCATGTACCACTTCAATAAGGTGGGGGTCCTCAAATAACTGATATGTGTCATATCATGTACCACTTCAATAAGGTGGGGGTCCTCAAATAACTGATATGTGTCATATCATGTACCACTTCACTAAGGTGGGGGTCCTCAATTAAAGGTGGGGGGGGTCATTTTGGAGAAACCAGCTCGAGTGGCTAGAATTAGAAAATACACAGCCGGAACAAATCTGCCCCTTCCTCACAGAGCCCCTCCTCCAACACACACGAACGCGCACATGACCAATGAGGGCACGAGATCAGTGTGTGCACAGATGGAAGGCTGACAGGCAGGTAGGCCGTCCAGTTACTTTAGCCGGCTCAGATGATTGGTCGAGCTTTTTACAGCGCCACGGCTTCCACAGATGATGTTTCTTTATGGATTTATGGTCAAAGCTCTGAAGATATTCATTGCTGTCGGGATGTTGAGAGCATTCCATGGAATATAACAAAACGTGGATCTCCAGCCGGTTTCTCAAACTTACCTACCCCACCTTTAACTGATATGTGTCATATTAACGTACCACTTCAACAAGGTGGGGGTACCAACAACAGATATGCATCGTGTAAAGCAGGGGTGCCCAACCAGTCGATCGACCAGTCGATCGCGAGATGTGTCTAAAAATAGAACAACAATATTCTGCTTTATCGTTAATGTCCTATAACATAATCTTCCTGTGCCAGAATAATGCACTTGAACGCATCAAAGCTTTGTGATTGGCGTGACCCCATGTGTCGGGGCGTGGCTGGTGGGCAGTGGGCACTAGTTTGCTGACGTTGTCCGTGGCAACAGGAGTGACAGTCCGCACACACAAGACCACAATTATGGCAGAAGCAAAAAATCCCAAAATATATCATTTTCACTCCGAGTGGGAGGAGGGATTATTTTTGTATCTATTCCAATTCAAAGTCCGTCTGTCTCTCATCTGCAATGTGAGCGTGGCTTTATCGAAGAAGCGTAATTTAGGAGCGGCATTTCAAAACAGTGCACAAACGCTACGAGACGCTCCTGATTCTGCGCTACGCTCCAAAAGGGGAGGGACCTGAAAGGACAGCTAAACGCACAGCAGTCCATTTCCACCAGGCCCAGCAACCAGAGCAAGGCTGCTCCCAGAGCATCTTATCCCGTCACGTTTCTGCCAAACACACGGAAGTCTTTCAAAGACGGCGAAGTTGTGAAAGAAGCATTCCTGGAGGCTGCCGACGCGCTTTTTGGGGACAGTCCAAATAACTAGCATTTCAACAGGTTTTTGATATAATAAAAACTCAAGTTAGATACCGTTATTAATCAGCTGTACGTTTGAGTTTGTTTGAACTTATTCATTATAATTATTGTACAAAATGGTATAAGAATGCAAACATTAAGATCTGTTCTGTTTAAATTGATTATAGTCTATTATCAATTCAGGTTAAGAAACTAGTGTTGCTTGCATCCTATTTTAAAGGCATTTCTTTTTATTCTCTACTAAAATGATTCTATTAATGTTGTCTTTTTATTGCACTTTGGCAGCAGGTTCCTGTGTAGCTTCAAGTTGTCTTATTAGGAAGCCTAATTTATACTTTTGTAGCAACACTATTTGTATATAATGTCAAAGAAAGGGTTCAGTGTCTTTTCTTTTTCCCTGTGTGGCAGCACTGTTCAATGTTTCTTGGAAACATGACCCACTGTAGTGTGACGTGTGAATAAACTCCAACACTGTTGTGTAGCTTCAGGTAAATACTTGTATGTGTGTAGATTAGAAAGAGGTCAGATAAAGGATCTGCAGTATTTCATGAAGTATTTATCGTACAAAGGTCAGTTTCAGTAGCAGTGTGTATTGACCTGGTAGCAGGCTGTCAGTAATGGCTCTCTTTGGACCGGTAGATCTCTGCAGACTGGCAGCTTTAAAAGTAGCTCTCGGTTCAGAACAGGTTGGGCACCCCTGCTCTAAAGGGTTATTGTGTAGAAAGAAACCAAACATCTACGGCCCAATTCACATACAAGAGACATTTCATATCCACATACAGATGTTAATAACTTCATGTAACTCGTATTGTTTTGAGCTGCATCTTATTATAAAGCCGTGTATATTAGCAGGGACTGCTGCTCTTATAACAAAAAGCGGTTTACATTTTGACACAAAGCTGTGAGTTCAAATGTGTTTTATTGACTTAAAAGTGCAAAATGAGCTCCTCCAGAGTCTAGGAAAGAAAGCTGCTCTTCAGAAGTAACAGATGAAATGATGAAGTATGTGTTTTCCCTGTTTTCCCCTCAGGTGGGCTGTAACTCCAACGAGGACGTGGCGATCTTCGCCGTGGATTCTCTCCGGCAGCTCTCCATGAAGTTTCTGGAGAAAGGAGAGCTCGCTAACTTCAGGTTCCAGAAAGACTTCCTGAGGCCGTTTGAACACATCATGAAGAAGAACAGGTACACAAATATATATACTTATACTCTCAGTTCAGAATCCCCTCCTCTTCCTCACCTCCTCTTCCTCCTTTTTGCTCATTTCAGTCAGGGATTATTGCCAATAAAGCTTTCTTTTTAGTCACGGACATGTTGTCCCACTACAAACTGGGAATTTTGTTCCTCCTCTTCTTCACCTCCTCTCCTCCTCTTCCTCTCCTCCTCTTCCTCAGAGCAACCAAAAAGCATTTCAAATGTTTTCACTGCCTTAAAGGGGACCTATCATGCTATATTTAAATAATATATAAGGTATATATATATATATATACCTTATATATATATATATATATATATATATATATATATATATATATATATATATATATATATATATATATATATATTATATATTATATATATATATATATATATAAGGTATATTAATACGTTTTAATTTTCAAAATAGGAAACAGATCATGCATTTTAGCCATGCCTCATTTTGCCTCACTCCAGCTCTGTCTTTGCAAGGTCTGATTCAGCTGACCACGCCCCCATGCGGAAGAGGGGGGCGTGACACGGCCCCGGCACGAGCGTCATGTTATCATGCTTGCTGTGATTACGAGTGGAGAGTCAACATGGCCCAACCTCTCATTCCCCTGATTGGTGGAGAGTTGACCAATCAGGCGGAGTGCACCTACATTACGTCAAAAAGGTGCAAATAAAAAATCCACCCGTATCAAATCCGTTGCAGCCCCGTAGAGATTTGGGTTTGGAGGAAAAGAGAGAGGGTTGTGTTTTCTGACACTTTGTGAGTTCCCTGGAACACCGGGGACACATATGTACTACAGCGCCACCTACAGGCCTGGCTTATGTACTACAGCGCCACCTACAGGCTATATGTACTACAGCGCCACCTACAGGCTATATGTACTACAGCGCCACTACAGGCCTGGCTTATGTACTACAGCGCCACCTACAGGCTATATGTACTACAGCGCCACCTACAGGCTATATGTACTACAGCGCCACCTACAGGCTATATGTACTACAGCGCCACCTACAGGCTATATGTACTACAGCGCCACCTACAGGCCTGGCTTATGTACTACAGCGCCACCTACAGGCTATATGTACTACAGCGCCACCTACAGGCTATATGTACTACAGCGCCACCTACAGGCTATATGTACTACAGCGCCACCTACAGGCCTGGCTTATGTACTACAGCGCCACCTACAGGCCTGGCATATGTACTACAGCGCCACCTACAGGCCTGGCTTATGTACTACAGCGCCACCTATAGGCTATATGTACTACAGCGCCACCTACAGGCCTGGCTTATGTACTACAGCGCCACCTACAGGCCTGGCATATGTACTACAGCGCCACCTACAGGCTATATGTACTACAGCGTCTCCAGCGCTTTCGAGCGGCAATGGCCCTGGCCGTCTCCTCCTGATAGGTGGAGAGTTGCCCATATAGGCGGAGCTCCCCGTTTCTGACGTCAGAACAATTTCAAATCTGTATCAATCTGGATCAGCTCCGTTGCAGCCCCGTTTTTAGAGATTTGGGTACGGAGGAAAAGAGAGAGGGTTGTGTTTTCTGACACTTGGTGAGTTCCCTGACACACCGGGGACACACCGGGGACACACCGGGGACACACCGGGACACACCGGGGACACACCGGGGACACACGGTTCATGTATAAAAGACGTACAAAAGTGCATTTTGCATGATAGGTCCCCTTTAAGATCTAGCATATTAATTTCAGCTTATGACTCACCATGATGCCAAATTCAACTTCTCCTCCTCTTCCTCTCCTCTTCCTCTCCTCTTCCCTCCTCTCTTCCTCACTCCTCCTCTTCCTCCTCAGGTCTCCCACTATCAGAGACATGGTGGTGCGCTGTATAGCTCAGATGGTGAACTCTCAGGCGGCGAACATTCGCTCCGGATGGAAAAACATTTTCTCAGTTTTCCACCTCGCCGCCTCGGACCAAGACGAGAGCATCGTGGAGCTCGCCTTCCAGACAACAGGACACATAGTTAGTGAGTCACACACACTGACACACACACACACACACACACACACACACACACACACAAACACAGATTTGTATTTAATCTCTCTGTTATATCTTTCTTTCCCCTCCCAGCGAATTTATTTGAGAAGCACTTAACTTTTGTCAAGAAGCAAATAAACAAATTATTTTACTGCCTTAAATGAAAGAGTTACAACACACCAATTTGGGAAATGTTTGCGTTGCAGCAGCATAAAAAGACAAGGCATTTGTATTTATTTCTCTGTTTTATCTTTCTTCACCCCTCTCTCTCCCAGCGAATGTTTTTGAGAAGCACTTTGCAGCGACCATCGACTCGTTCCAGGACGCCGTGAAGTGTCTGTCAGAGTTCGCCTGCAACGCCTCGTTCCCCGACACGAGCATGGAGAGCATCCGCCTCATCAGACACTGCGCCAAATACGTCTCTGACAGACCCCAGGTCAGATTCATACCTGATACCTGTGTGTGTGTGTGTGTGTGTGTGTGTGTGTGTGTGTGTGTGTGTGTGTGTGTGTGTGTGTGTGTGTGTGTGTGTGTGTGTGTGTGTGTGTGTGTGTGTGTGTGTGTGTGTGTGTGTGTGTGTGTGTGTGTGTGTGTGTGTGTGTGTGTGTGTGTGTGTGTGTGTGTGTGTGTGTGTGTGTATCACCAGATGGCAAAAGTACACGCATCCTTTACTCAAGCTGAAGTACAGATACTCGTGTTTAAAAATACTCTGGTGAAAGTAGAAGTACTGACTAAACTTCTCAAGTAAAAGTAAAGAGGCTTTGAAATGTACTTCAGTAAAAAGTACCCATAACTAGCAGCTGTTTTAAAGAGTACCTGACCTCCCTTTATATTAATAGAACAATAATGTCATTGTTAGCTAATGAATGTTTCCATGCTGAACAACGGCAACATGACAACGTTTTCATTGGTCCCTCTTCTTTAGAGAAGACCAGGAAATGATGGATACACGGATGTGTTAGGTGTCTTTGTCTCTTTTCTGCTGTAACAATGTACATGTCCCCTCTGTGGGACTAATAAAGGTATTCTGATTCTGATTTCTCTCAGAGGTGTTTAACCTGTTTTCCTCTCCAGGCGTTCAAAGACTACACCAGTGATGATATGAACGTGAACCCTGAGGACCGGGTCTGGGTCAGAGGATGGTTTCCAATCCTGTTCGAGCTCTCCTGCATCATCAACAGGTGCAAACTGGACGTCCGCACCAGGTAAACATCCACCTGTAGATCAATATTCAACATGTGGGGAGGCATATTCATGTTTTGTTTTAATGTGTGTGTGTGTGTGTGTGTGTGTGTGTGTGTGTGTGTGTGTGTGTGTGTGTGTGTGTGTGTGTGTGTGTGTGTGTGTGTGTGTGTGTGTGTGTGTGTGTGTGTGTGTGTGTGTGTGTGTGTGTGTGTGTGTGTGTGTGTGTGTGTGTGTGTGTGTGTGTGTGTGTGTGTGTGTGTGTGTTTCAGGGGTCTGACGGTGATGTTCGAGGTGATGAAGACGTACGGACACACCTTTGAGAAACACTGGTGGCAGGATCTGTTCCGGATCGTCTTCAGGATCTTCGACAACATGAAGCTCCCCGAGCAGCAGACCGAGGTGAGCAGGGAGTCTGCAGTACAGTCGGAAAAAAGCCTTTAAAAAGACTCTTAAAAAGTCTTTGAAAAAAGTATAAAACATTTCTAAAAAGGGTCTTGAAGAAGTCTGAAAAGAGCTTGAAAAGAAACTCTAAAAAGTCTCAGAAAGAGTCTAAAAAAAGTCAGTAAAAAGTCTTTGAAGCCTCCTCCCGCTGATCGCGGTCTCTCTGCAGTGCGTCTCACTTTCTATAAACCCTCCCTCATTGTGTGTTCCTCAGAAAGCAGAGTGGATGACGACCACCTGTAATCACGCGCTGTACGCCATCAGTGACGTCTTCACGCAGTACTTCGATTCTCTGAGCGACGTTCTGCTGGACGACATCCTGTCGCAGCTCTACTGGTGTGTGCAGCAAGGTGAGACACTTCATTATGAAACCATCTTCACACACATGATCATTTTCTGCAGATAACAAGGCATCGTGCTGTTTTAACGTCTTCATGATGTCTTCGCCAGATAACGAGCAGCTGGTGCGGAGGATTATTCAAATATATCATCTCAATACACTCTGTTAGTCATGATTTAAAGCACAAACTATGGCAGGAGAGAAGGACAACATGTCTAGAAAATATAATATAGGAAGCTAAGTTAGTTACAAACATCTATTTTTACTTCAAAAACACAGATGCATTTCTTCTTCTTTATATTTTGGGGATTTAAAATATTAAATATTATTATTGTCTTTTTTTCTGGGTTTTTATTGTCAAATGTTCTGGTATTTGATCTGGATGGTTCATCATTTAGTTTGGCTGTTTTCACGCCCCCTTGCTCCTCCTCTTCTTCATGATCTCTTCATCAGATAACGAGCAGCTGGCTCGCTCCGGCACCAACTGTCTGGAGAACGTTGTGATCCTGAACGGAGAGAAGTTCACTCTGGAGACCTGGGACAAAACCTGCACCTGCATGCTGGACATCTTCAAGACCACCATCCCTCACGCGTAAGATCTGCAGCACAAAGACGAGATATATGTCAAGCTTTTGTATTTAGATATGAATAAACTAAAGGGAACTAGACTCAGGTCCTTTCCACTGATCTACTGAGTGTTTGTTTCCCAGGCTGTTAACATGGAGACCTGCCGAGGGAGAACAGACCGACAAGCAGCTGGTGAGGAAACCTACATTTATAAACGGTTATCTATCTATCTATTGCATGCATCTATTTGTTGTTGTTGTTGTTGTTGTTGTTGTACACAGTAGTAACTCCGCCCCCTTTGCTAATTAGGACTCCGTTTCCCAGAAGTCATTGGACATCCAGAGCCGCTCAGACGACCAAAACTCAGTCAGCAGCACCGAGCGGGTCGCCATGGAAACACGCAGACAGAGCCAGTACGGAAACACGCCCATCAGTAAGTGTGTGTGTGTGTGTGTGTGTGTGTGTGTGTGTGTGTGTGTGTGTGTGTGTGTGTGTGTGTGTGTGTGTGTGTGTGTGTGTGTGTGTGTGTGTGTGTGTGTGTGTGTGTGTGTGTGTGTGTGTGTGTGTGTGTGTGTGTGTGTGTGTGTGTGTGTGTGTGTGTGTGTGTGTGTGTGTGTGTGTGTGTGTTCCTTCTCCCTGTTTATCTGTATCTCCTCTAAGAAGAGCTCCAGGAGCAGTGTCTGTTATCTGCTGATAAAGTGTGTGTGTATCGGTCTCTCTCTATCTGTGTGTGTGTGTTTAGGTGTGTGTGTCTGTGTCTAGGTGTGTGTCTAGGTGCAGGGGCACACCTTGCGAACAGGCAAGGCAGGCAACTGCTTGGGGCCCCGGACCAGAAGGGGGCCCCAAAGGTAGATTAAGAAGGTCCACAGCAACGAAAACATGAAACACCCTTTAATTTACTGCAACGACATGTCGGGTAACCCCTCAAGGGGTCCCCATGCATAGCGCGCCGTCAAAAGCTCATCATTTCAGTTGCGCTGCTCCGCTCCGTGGGGGGGGGGGGGCTGTCGGCTGTGCGTGGTGATGAAAAGCTGGTTCGAGGGGCCCCCAGTGAATGTTTGCCTAGGGCCCCCACAGACTCTAGAATCGCCACTGTGGTGTGTCAGTGTGTGTGTGTCTCTATCTGTGTGTGTGTGTTCCTTCTCCCCGTTTACCTGTATCTCCTGTCTGTTATCGTTTCTGCTGATAAAGTGTGTGTGTCTGTCTGTCTCTTTCTTTGTGTGTGTGTGTGTGTGTGTGTGTGTGTGTGTGTGTGTGTGTGTGTGTGTGTGTGTGTGTGTGTGTGTATCCTCACTGTTAGTGTGTGTGTTCTCTCCTCAGAGCTCCAGGAGCAGCGCCTCTTCTCCTCTCTGCTGATAAAATGTGTGGTTCAGCTGGAGTTGATCCAGACCATCGACAACATCGTGTTCTTCCCCGCCACCAGCAGGAAGGAGGACGCAGAGAACCTTGCTGCTGCGCAGGTACACACACACACACACACTTACACACACACACACACACTCACACACACACACACACACACACACACAAACACACACAGACAGACAATAGATCTCTCTCCTAAGGTTTGAATTTTGATGATGCTAAACAGAGACGTATTCATTATTTTATGCTACTAATAATGCACCATCATTTTTCACAAGACCGTACGGTAGTGATACTCATTTTTATATTTGTTGCTTCACACACACACACACACTCACTCACACACACTTCATCCTCCACGCCAAACAAATGACTTCAGGTCTCATGCAGAGGTCGCGTTAACCGAATATTTTCCGTCTATGACGGAATTTTTCCAAGAATGACGGAAAAATCTGAAAGCAGTCCGTCATTTTGACAGATTAGAACACAACTCGGAACAGCGCCAAAATGTCCACCAGCGGCCCACATTATATTACATACTTAGTGGCCAGGTAGACTGAGGGCGATCTACTGTACTCTACTGTAACTATTATTTAGTAATTCACACCCCTGTCCAGTTGGTGGCGAGTGTGTGCATATTAAGTAGCTATTGTCTAGTCTTGTATTTGACCTCGTTGATTACCTCGTTGTTTAACCGGCTTTAGCAATCGCAAAATGTCACGGCAGCTGAGTGTCCGAAGCTTTTTGAATAAGCCCAGTAATTGTGATGGTGGATAAACGAGGTGAAAAAAGAGGGATTGATGCAGTGGAGGATGAAGGACAAGCCAGTAAGACTAAAACTGACAACGTTCAGCCTGCAGCAGAGGGACAAGCGAGTGGCAAGGAGTTGAAGCGGGAGTACCGGGTTCAGTGGGAGCAAGAGTTTAAGGCTGAGGAGGGAAGATGGCAAAATGTTTTTTGCAATCCCTTGATGCGTTTGACTGCGCACAAGCGGGCACCAGTCCCAGTTTAAATCCATGCGGCCCAGGAGGAAGGCCTGAGTTCAGGCTAGGCTACAGCAGGTCAATTGAGTTGTTCTTGTAAATGTTTTGTTCATATTTAAATTGTAATTGTCTCATTTCAAACAATGGCAATCATTCATACTCGTGTTGACATGAAAAGTGACCGCACGGTCGGAGTCTCTGTTCATCTTTTTTTTTCTCCATGTCCTTAAAAGTTCTGTATGAATCATTAAAAAAAAGGAATGAATGAACATGTGCTGCTTAGTACCCAAACATAAATATTAAATATGTCTCATCATTAAAACATGAAAAATAAAATGACGGGTAATAATGGATTATGACGGAAATTTTACGATCCTGTCCGTCAAAATGACGGACAACGAAAAAGTCTAACGTAACCACTGGTCTCATTTTATCCTAGTCGTGTAAATCAGGTTTCTGTCTTCTAGTCCTGTGCTCTGTGATTAAAGCATATATTAACGTGTGTGTGTGTGTGTGTGTGTGTGTGTGTGTGTGTGGTGTGTGTGTGTGTGTGTGTGTGTGTTTGTGTGTGTGTGTGTGTGTGTGTTGTGTGTGTGTGTTGTGTGTGTGGTGTGTGTGTGTGTGTGTGTGTGTGTGTGTGTGTGTGTGTGTGTGTGTGTGTGTGTGTGTGTGTGTGTGTGTGTGTGTGTGTGTGTGTGTGTGTTTTCAGCGTGACGCCTCCTCTGCTGCAGACGTCCCCCCCGAGCTTCAGGACCCCGGCATGTATCGCTACCTGACCTCAGATCAGCTGTTCAAACTTCTCGACTGCCTTCTGGAGTCACATCACTTCGCAAGGATTTCAACTCCAGCGCAGAGCAGAGGACCATTCTGTGGAGAGCCGGTAGGGGATCAATATTATATAATGATTGTTAGGAAACTCTCCCTGGTCCCCGGCTTGAGCTTCAATCTCAGGATCCATGTATCTGTGATCCTCTCCAGAATGGAAGGAGTCATCACATACAGAGCATCAACTAGTTCCTGAACAGTGTCCTTCACATGCTGATATCCAAGAGAGGGAGTTACACAGTCACAAGATGGAGGAATAGAAAGCAGTATTCAATGTTTACTTCAGATTAGCTCCACGTCAGAAATGATCCTGCTTGTCATATGTCTCTCTCCATAGAGGCTGAATCATCATGTTAATCACATAGCTATCATATGCCTCAAACAGTCCTGATGCTCTTCTAGGTAATCAGACATCCTGTCATGTTCACAGCTACAGTTGGGATACCTTTGTTATCATGTTACTCTCATGCTGGAAGAGGACACTCAGTGTTTTACCAACACTGATAGATTAATAATGAGTGTGTGTGTGTGTGTGTGTGTGCAGGGTTCAAAGGGAAGTCAAAGCCTAACCTCCTGAAGCAGGAGACCAGCTCTCTGGCCTGTGGACTGAGGATTCTCTTCAGGATGTACAAGGACCCGAGCCGGAGCGACGCCTGGGACGAAGTGCAGAGACGCCTGCTCAGGTGAGATAAGAAATATACAAAACATACCTCAAAAACGACACCCTTTAGGGCTAATAATGACAGCTTAACCTCTCTGTATCGCCTCGTTCACACATTCAATCAACAATACAAATACAACTACAGATTCTACAAGCATTTCCATCATATGAGATTTAAAATGCTCAGGTTTTACACCTCATGAAATATAGACTACATTTATTACGGAGTTTATGTCACCAAGATCGTTGGCTACTGAGAGAAGGCAAAATGTACGACCTCTGGATTCTCTCAATGAAATACAGTGAAACTCTGGTTGGGTTAATTATTTACACTTTGACATTTAGCAGGATTTATTTCAACATGCAGCACCTTTCAGCACGAGGCGGTTCAAAGGGCTTTACAACAATGAAAGACATTAAGAGCACTAAGAAACATATCATACAATGGCATTTAAAACACTCATTGAAAAGCAAAGATAATAAAACATGAATAACAAAGATAAAAGTTGCAGTGTGAGATCTGAATAGTTCAATTCAAAGAAAAGTCTTCAGCCTGGATTTAAAAGTAGTCCGAGTTTTAAACTATGACTTCCTCCATGTTCTCTATAAGTGTAGATATAAATGTGTGTGTGTGTGTGTGTGTGTTTCAGTGTGTGCAGCGAGGCCTTAGTGTACTTCCTGTCTCTGACGTCAGAGAGCCACAGAGAGGCCTGGACCAACCTGCTGCTCCTCTTCCTCACCAAGGTGATGAAGATCAGCGACGACAGGGTGAGGAAGAACACACAGAAACAACATTTTTACAACCTCGTCAGATATCCAAAAATAACAGACTGGGCGGTTCTCCTGATTTAAAGCTCTAAGTCAGTCATGCCGTGTGCTCTGGGTTAATGTGTGCTTGAACTGTTAGCAGTGGTTTGGGTTCGAGCGTCCTCACCTGCAGGACTTTGTTCCTCTTTAGTGAATTGCACTTATTGTAGATAAAAGTGACGTGTAGTGTAAAAACCCACCAATCAGAGCCTGTATGCCAATCACAGTTACATTGAGGGTTTTATTAACATTAGAGAACATTTGTGGTGGTTGAACAGTGATGGTGTGAACTGTACCCACATTACATTATTGTTGTTGTTGTTAATGGGATGTTTACCCCATAGAGCTCTGCTAAAGTAGAAAAAGATGCAGCTTTTTAAACAGAATAGCTAGTATTTAAACAAGATGTGTTTCTCTCTGTCCCTCCCTCAGTTTAAAGCCCATGCCTCCAGATATTACCCCCTGCTGTGTGAGATCATGCAGTTTGATCTGATCCCAGAGCTGAGGGCCGTCCTCAGGAAGTTCTATCTGCGAATAGGCATCGTTTTCAACATCGCTCAGCTGCCGGAGACCCATGATGATGAAGAGGAGGAAGAGGAGGAAAAGGAAGAGGCACAGTGATGCTGCTACACACACACACACACGCCTTTACTCTCACACACACACACACACGTCCTGTCGGCGGGACTAACTACTGACTAACAGCTCTGTGACAGAAGGATCTATATTTCCACAACGTGTGCTTCTTACTGTATTTAAAGGAGAAGACAGTCCGATGCAAAAAGACAGACGTAGTGACTGTGTGTCCTCGAGGCTAACGTTAGCACTGCTAGCTCCCGGGGAATAGTTGTACAGACGCTATGTAATATAATCTGATAACACTAGATCTCATTTATTTTCTTTATTTGGTTCCTCTGGATTTGCTGCACTTGATCTCTCTCTGAATGCACTGGAGATTTGACTCTGTGATAATTTATTTCTCTGCAGATTGTCCTCGTGGAAAGTGAAGGTTAAATTATTCCATTTTATATGTTTTAGGTTTTAATTTGATTTAGATACTGGGGCTTCTGACAGATCAGAGCTAATGAAAGCTGCTTCGAGTCACTAGTCCATGTTTAGGTTTCACTCGTGTACAAAATCAGAAGTTAATAATATATTTAATCTTTGGTTTGGGGAGAGCTATCTGTATAGAGAAGAAGACGTTAGCTGTGCTTTAAGTTTGAATGGGAAGCGTTCCTGTAGAAAACAACATGTATATGAAACAGCAATGTAAAGTTTTCTATGTCGCAAAAAAGATTATGTACGACTTTCTGTACGAGACTTCATCCGGCATCCTAATCAGGTTCTAGGTCAATAAAGTTTTTGAACTTGGCTCATTTGAAAAAGGAATCAGTGATTTCTAAAGGACAGAACTGTTCTCAGACACGACATTAAAGGTACGTTTTATTAGAACACTCTGCAGGGTTATTCATCCAAAGAACATATGTGTACGGCACATTCAGAGGTACACACGTTCAGGTCCTGCAGGGTTACAGTGTACACACGTTCAGGTCCTGCAGGGTTACAGTGTACACACGTTCAGGTCCTGCAGGGTTAGAGTGTACACACGTTCAGGTCCTGCAGGGTTACAGTGTACACACGTTCAGGTCCTGCAGGGTTAGAGTGTACACACATTCAGGTCCTGCAGGGTTACAGTGTGCACACGTTCAGGTCCTGCAGGGTTAGAGTGTACACACATTCAGATCCTGCAGGGTTAGAGTGTACACACATTCAGATGCTGCAGGGTTAGAGTGTACACGAGTTCAGATCCTGCAGGGTTAGAGTGTACACACATTCAGATCCTGCAGGGTTAGAGTGTACACACATTCAGATGCTGCAGGGTTAGAGTGTACACGAGTTCAGATCCTGCAGGGTTACAGTGTGCACACGTTCAGATCCTGCAGGGTTAGAGTGTGCACGAGTTCAGATCCTGCAGGGTTAGAGTGGGCACACATTCAGATCCTGCAGGGTTAGAGTGTACACACATTCAGATCCTGCAGGGTTACAGTGTACACACGTTCAGGTCCTGCAGGGTTAGAGTGTACACACGTTCAGGTCCTGCAGGGTTACAGTGTACACACGTTCAGGTCCTGCAGGGTTAGAGTGTACACACATTCAGGTCCTGCAGGGTTACAGTGTGCACACGTTCAGATCCTGCAGGGTTAGAGTGTACACACATTCAGATCCTGCAGGGTTAGAGTGTACACACATTCAGATGCTGCAGGGTTAGAGTGTACACGAGTTCAGATCCTGCAGGGTTAGAGTGGGCACACATTCAGGTCCTGCAGGGTTAGAGTGTACACACATTCAGATCCTGCAGGGTTACAGTGTGCACACGTTCAGGTCCTGCAGGGTTAGAGTGTACACACATTCAGATCCTGCAGGGTTAGAGTGTGCACACGTTCAGATCCTGCAGGGTTAGAGTGTGCACACGTTCAGATCCTGCAGGGTTAGAGTGTGCCCACATTCAGATCCTGCAGGGTTACAGTGGGCACACATTCAGATCCTGCAGGGTTACAGTGTGCACGAGTTCAGATCCTGCAGGGTTAGAGTGGGCACACGTTCAGGTCCTGCAGGGTTAGAGTGTACACACATTCAGATCCTGCAGGGTTAGAGTGTACACACGTTCAGGTCCTGCAGGGTTAGAGTGTACACACATTCAGATCCTGCAGGGTTAGAGTGTACACACATTCAGATCCTGCAGGGTTAGAGTGTACACACGTTCAGATCCTGCAGGGTTAGAGTGTACACACGTTCAGATCCTGCAGGGTTAGAGTGTGCACGAGTTCAGATCCTGCAGGGTTAGAGTGTGCACGAGTTCAGATCCTGCAGGGTTAGAGTGGGCACACATTCAGGTCCTGCAGGGTTAGAGTGTGCACACGTTCAGGTCCTGCAGGGTTAGAGTGTGCACGAGTTCAGATCCTGCAGGGTTAGAGTGTGCACACATTCAGGTCCTGCAGGGTTAGAGTGGGCACACATTCAGGTCCTGCAGGGTTAGAGTGGGGGTCGCAGCCATTCCTCCATGGCAACAGAGTGCAAAGAAAACTGGTCCTCATCTGATCAGATAAGATGGAACTTTATTCCGCCTCTTGGGGAAATCCAGGCGTTTATAGCAGCAACAGAGTTAAGAAATAACAGGATACACTCGGTACAAATGAGACAAAATAAGAATACAACATTCAAATAATAATACAAAATGTTTTTAAGATAAAGTGATAACTGTTGAAACAAGATGTCACAGTAAAACGTTGAGCATTTGAATGAACATGTTAAATATATTTACAGAAGTGACTGCACACCGCTCTGCAAGAAACAGACATTTATGGGATGTTTTACAGGTTAGCATGAGGTCCTCCTCCAGAGTGCCTCTGCTGTAGGGTAGCATTACCTAATGTGCAGGTTAGCATGAGGTCCTCCTCCAGAGTGCCTCTGCTGTAGGGTAGCATTACCTAATGTGCAGGTTAGCATGAGGTTCTTCTCCAGAGTGCCTCTGCTGTAGGCGATGCTCTCTGGAGGAGGACCTGACACAACTTCCTGTATATGTTTATAGGAAAGATACAAAGGGAAGTATGTGTCTGAAATGTGTCTGTTTTAAGAGCCGCTTTGCCGGAAAAGGGTCCTTTCAAGTGTGTGTGTGTGTGTGTGTGTGTGTGTGTGTGTGTGTGTGTGTGTGTGTGTGTGTGTGTGTGTGTGTGTGTGTGTGTGTGTGTGTGTGTGTGTGTGTGTGTGTGTGTGTGTGTGTGTGTGTGTGTGTGTGTGTGTGTGTGTGTGTGTGTGTGTGTGTGTGTGTGTGTGTGTGTGTGTGTGTGCGCGCGCGCGCACGCGCGCATCAACTACTACTGTAACATCTCAAGTTTTACTGAAAGACTAAAAGAAAGCATGTCCTGAGATTCGACTCAGTTCAAAAGCCACGTGTTTATTGACCCTTGAAAGATACAGAAACCCTCCTCATAACACATCTTGTGTTTTTGCTATATGAGCGTTTCCTCTCACCTGATTGGTCCCCGACATCGTGTCTCTGCTGGTTTTTCCTCCTGCCATTTGATCGGATGTTCAAACTAGTTTCCGACTGAACATCTGTCTGAACATCCGACTGAACATCTGTCAGAACATCTGTCTGAACATCCGACTGAACATCTGTCTGAACATCTGTCTGAACATCTGTCAGAACATCTGTCAGAACATCTGTCTGAACATCTGTCTGAACATCTGTCTGAACATCTGACTGAACATCTGTCTGAACATCTGTCTGAACATCTGTCTGAACATCTGACTGAACAT
>CM062285.1:199052-239052 GCA_031216635.1 Dissostichus eleginoides
CGCCTCGATCTTAGCTTCGTATCGCTCCTTCTCCTCTTTCTCTTTCCTTTTCTGATCCTCTCTTTCTCTGATCTGGACACGAGACAAAGCAGGATGTTTTTAAAAGTTGATGCACTTTCTGAGACCTCTGCATCCTCAGAGTTTGGCTCTTAAAAAACACCTGGAAGAGGGGCTCAAAACTCTCCTTGATTATCACTAATGTGCAGAAGTGGGAAGTATTGGAGTACAAATACTTCGTTAAGTACATGTTTCTGGTATCAGTACTTTACTCCACTACTTTTCTGAAGACTTTAACTTCTTCCATGTTGAACCCAAATACCTGTACTTTCTACTTCTTCCATGTTGAACCCAAATACCTGTACTTTCTACTTCTTACATGTTGAACCCAAATACCTGTACTTTCTCCTTCTTACACTTTGAACCCAAATACCTGAACTTTCTACTTCTTACATGTTGAACCCAAATACCTGTACTTTCTACTTCTTCCATGTTCCAAACAGGCTGGTTCCTTTAGTCTGAATGTGTGTTTGGTGGCGTGATCATTATTCTTTAGAGTCATTGCGTGCCTATTGATTTGAACACGATCCGTGTATCCATCATTTCCTGGTCTTCTCTAAAGAAGAGGGACCAATGGAAACGTTGTCATGTTGCCGTTGTTCAGCATGGAAACATTCATTAGCTAACAATGACATTATTGTTCTATTAATATAAAGGGAGGTCAGGTACTCTTTAAAACAGCTGCTAGTTATGGGTACTTTTTACTGAAGTACATTTCAAAGCCTCTTTACTTTCACTTGAGTAAAGAAGTTTAGTCAGTACTTCTACTTTCACCAGAGTATCTTTAAACACGAGTATCTGTACTTCTACCTGAGTAAAGGATGTGTGTACTTCTGCCCTCTCTGGTTGGTTGTGTGTGTGTTCAGTTATCTCTCATATGAAGGTCATGGTAATGAGATCATATGTTTTGTTCACCTGCAGTCTGAGCGCCTCCTGGTAGCTTTGAGCTCGTTCTCTCATCAGTTTTGACTTCTCTGCAGGAGGCTCTCCAACTTCCAGGAGGGACACATGATGCTGATCCGTCACTCTGAAAGCACACAGACAGAGATATTATAATGGAGAGGAGGTTATTTTAAAGTAAGGGTCTTCTCCTGGACTAAAGAGTGAGTGAAAAACATCAGTATTTAAGGTTTTTAAGTGATTTTAATCTGTATTTCAGTGTGCTGTGTCACGTTTCATTGTCAGAACAGCCTTGCTAGCTTGGCTACGAACTAGCATTGCTTGTTTGCCAACAGCTGTAGAGCTAGTTGTGTAAATGCATCAGTTAAATGCAGATTAAACACAGATATGAGTCGTTTTTCAGGTTAAATATATGGACATTTGTATAAACAGTGAGGGTTGATGACCGCTTTATATCTGAAAGATGTGACGTGAGGAGGCACTGATGGCTGTTTTAAAGTGAGGGTCTTGTCCTGGATCTAGAATAAGTATCATGACCGGTGTTAAAGCTCTCAGTGATTCAGGGTAAAAAAAATAGTGGTTGCAAATGTTATGGCAATGATGGTATTAAAGCTTAATACAGTGTACTCCTGACATGTAACTCCTGTATTTATTGATTTGTCAAAGGCGTTTGACACAGTTGATCATACCATCCTGGCGGAAAGACTTCACAGTATCGGCTTATCTAGGCATACTGTAGGTTGGTTGGTAGCATACTGTAGGTTAGTCTGGTTGGTTGGCATACTGTAGGTTGGTTGGTAGCATACTGTAGGTTGGTCTGGTTGGTTGGCATACTGTAGGTTGGTCTGGTTGGTAGCATACTGTAGGTTGGTCTGGTTGGTTGGCATACTGTAGGTTGGTCTGGTTGGCATACTGTAGGTTAGTCTGGTTGGTTGGCATACTGTAGGTTGGTCTGGTTGGTAGCATACTGTAGGTTGGTCTGGTTGGTAGCATACTGTAGGTTAGTCTGGTTGGTTGGCATACTGTAGGTTGGTCTGGTTGGTAGCATACTGTAGGTTGGTCTGGTTGGTAGCATACTGTAGGTTGGTTGGTAGCATACTGTAGGTTGGTCTGGTTGGTTGGCATACTGTAGGTTGGTCTGGTTGGTTGGCATACTGTAGGTTGGTCTGGTTGGTAGCATACTGTAGGTTGGTCTGGTTGGTTGGCATACTGTAGGTTAGTCTGGTTGGTTGGCATACTGTAGGTTAGTCTGGTTGGTTGGCATACTGTAGGTTGGTTGGTAGCATACTGTAGGTTGGTCTGGTTGGTTGGCATACTGTAGGTTGGTCTGGTTGGTTGGCATACTGTAGGTTGGTTGGTAGCATACTGTAGGTTGGTCTGGTTGGTAGCATACTGTAGGTTGGTCTGGTTGGTTGGCATACTGTAGGTTGGTCTGGTTGGTAGCATACTGTAGGTTGGTCTGGTTGGTAGCATACTGTAGGTTGGTCTGGTTGGTAGCATACTGTAGGTTGGTCTGGTTGGTAGCATACTGTAGGTTGGTCTGGTTGGTTGGCATACTGTAGGTTGGTTGGTAGCATACTGTAGGTTGGTCTGGTTGGTTGGCATACTGTAGGTTGGTCTGGTTGGTTGCATACTGTAGGTTGGTTGGTAGCATACTGTAGGTTGGTCTGGTTGGTTGGCATACTGTAGGTTGGTCTGGTTGGTTGGCATACTGTAGGTTGGTTGGTAGCATACTGTAGGTTGGTCTGGTTGGTTGGCATACTGTAGGTTGGTCTGGTTGGTTGGCATACTGTAGGTTGGTTGGTAGCATACTGTAGGTTGGTCTGGTTGGTAGCATACTGTAGGTTGGTCTGGTTGGTTGGCATACTGTAGGTTGGTTGGTAGCATACTGTAGGTTGGTCTGGTTGGTAGCATACTGTAGGTTGGTCTGGTTGGTAGCATACTGTAGGTTGGTCTGGTTGGTAGCATACTGTAGGTTGGTCTGGTTGGTAGCATACTGTAGGTTGGTCTGGTTGGTAGCATACTGTAGGTTGGTCTGGTTGGTTGGCATACTGTAGGTTGGTCTGGTTGGTAGCATACTGTAGGTTGGTCTGGTTGGTAGCATACTGTAGGTTGGTCTGGTTGGTAGCATACTGTAGGTTGGTCTGGTTGGTAGCATACTGTAGGTTGGTCTGGTTGGTAGCATACTGTAGGTTGGTCTGGTTGGTAGCATACTGTAGGTTGGTCTGGTTGGTAGCATACTGTAGGTTGGTCTGGTTGGTTGGCATACTGTAGGTTGGTTGGTAGCATACTGTAGGTTGGTTTTTTAATGATTTATCAGCGAGAACCCAATGCGTCCAATTTTCTGGATCCTCTTCTTCCTTCCTCCCGATAGCAAAGGGTGTGCCACAAGGTTCCATATTAGGACCGATTATTTTTACCATATATTTAAATAATCTATGTAATAATTTAGCAAATGCTTCTTACCATTTTTATGCAGATGATACTGTTATTTATTGTTCCTCCGCTTCTATAGAGCAAAGTCTAGATTTCCTCCAGTCTGCCTTTGATGTCATACAAACCCATTTATATCAACTGAAGTTGGTATTAAATGCAGACAAATCCAAAGTGATGATATTTTCGAATGGCAAAAAGTTACCATCTATTCTACCCAAGATGTGTACTGCTGAAGGGACTGACATTGAGAGGGTCACTACTTACACATATCTGGGATTTCTTATTGAACAGAACTTGTCTTTCAAGTTACACACGGAAAATGTTGTTTCAAAGCTAAAAATAAAATGAGGTTTCTTTTACAGAAATAAATCCTGTTTCTCTTTTCAGACGAGGAAACATTTAATATCTGCAACGTTTTTACCTGTATTAGATGATGGTGATCTCTGCTATACATGAATGCCTCTGACCAGTGCCTAAAGAGCTTGGATACTGTGTACCATTGTGCCTTACGATGTATTACTGGATGTGGATATCGAGTACACCATTGCACTTTATATGCTGCTGCTAATTGGCCATCTTTGTCTGCTCGCAGACTTTCCCATTGGTTGGGGTTTATTTACAAATCTCTGCTTGGGTTGGTTCCCTCCTACATTTGCACATATATGTGTCAAAGAGAAAGTCTGTATGGCCTGCGCTCCCAAGATTTTCTTCAGATGCTGGTTCCTACAGTGAGAACAGAACTGGGTAAAACAGCTTTTAAATATGCTGCCCCCACAGCTTGGAACAGAAGGAGCTGAAACTCTGAGATTTAATCACTATGAGGGAATTCAGGTCCATCTTAAAGGACAGAGAACACGACACCATTGGTAGATGTGAGTGCTCGTATATCCTAAAATCGTTTTAAATTTTGCCAGTTTTTAATGATTTTTAACAGTTTGTTTTATTTCGCATTTTGACTGGCTAATGTGCCGTTTTATTTGTGTTTTACAGCTGTATTTGTCTGCCTGTCTTGTCTGTGTTTTATCTGTTGTAACTTTGTTCATGCTGCCCTTCTTGGCCAGGTCACTCTTGGAAAAGAGATTTTAATCTCAATGAGTCTTTTACCTGGTTAAATAAAGGATATATGGATCCTGGGAATGGCATATCAATGGATGTGTGATAACAGATGTGTTCACCAAGGGATTTATGACTCTGCAGGAAGAGATTAGCTCTAGGGGGGAATCTGACTTTAGTGCAGATGTGATGAGGTGATAGCATCGAGTACACCAAAGATAAACACTCCCTGCTGAGGAGACTTCATGGGGAACAGCTGAATGTATCTTCTGCTTTTATAAACCAACCTGGACTCGGACTGTGTGTGTCGGCTGGGTCTGAGAGGAGGATGTCTCTGTGGAGGAGGACTGTGGAAATGTTCAGTCTCTGTATTATGATTGTAATTGTGAGGAGGATGTAATGCATCTCTGGCTCCATAGTAGTGATACTCTGCATCATGTGGAGTCCTGTGATGATCCGTAAAAGAGGGAGGACGAGGAGGAGGAACACGAGGAACCCTGAAACCCAATCAGAGAAACTACAGAGTTTACAGACGAGTAGATGTTCATGGATCAGAAACACACAGAGACAGGAAGCTACCTCGGGTTGGACACGTCTCCGAGGAGATTAGAGAAGTCCCGGTGGTATTCCTGATTAAAAACCTGAGCACTGGGGTCATGATGAGACCTTCCTCTGTACTCTGATTCTTCCTCTCTTGGCTTGTATCGGACATCCCGTCTGCGGCTGACATGTTCCCGCTGAACGTGGTCAGGCTGGAAGAGCAGATGCATTGTAAATAAAGATCATAATGACAGCAGAAACCTTAAAGACAGTTTGATTCGTCTCTACCTGTTTCCCAGGGTCTGTGGCAGCACCTCTGAGTTTCTTCTCCCTGAAAACAAAGGTGTTTTAGCCATCTGAAACTACCTTAAAGACATGACTGAGTGATAAATACTCACAGGTTCTTGTTCCTCTTCTGTTCAGCGATCTGCTCCAGAAGCTCCTGTTTGTACTTTTCTTTCTTCGCCTGAGAGCTCGTCTGTTCGTCTGCTGCTCCTGACACACAGAAACGTAAACAAGTGCTTTCCATACCATCAATACCATGCATTAAGGATGATATTTACCAATCAGGAGTCCAGTAACGACCTGAGCTTTTTCGCTGATGGAGGAAGGAGAATCTGCTGCAGCCGTCCTCATGATCTCTGACTTCTGCAGACTAACACAGACACACAGAATAAAACAACAGCTCACGATCATGACTGGAACACACCCATCTTCCACTTTACATCATACAGTGAAGCCTCGTTTGCCTGGAGGCGAGCCAAGGCGCCTCTTCTATCACCGTCCAGAATGTAACCAGCTTACTTTGACTTATTGACATAATATAGTCAGTGCATCAGCAGTGATCTATAGCTGTCTGTCTCACTTTGTTGGCTCTCCACCACAGCATCTTATTGACAGAGAAGATGTACGTGACCGAGAGGAGGAGATTATTGGCTAAATAATAATAATAAAAGTGTATTTTTCTTACTCTGACATCCAGCGCCAGTCATTGTTGTTGTGGTCTTTAACATCAGGGTCCTTCACCTCCTTTATGTCCCGAGGAGCTCTGACATAAAGACAGGAGTAGAGAAATCATCATCTCATCGTCTCACCATCATAATCTGAGGATTAGATGTAAAAAACCTCCACCTGTTGGCTCTGTGTTTCCTCCTCCTCTCCTCCAGCTCCTCCTCCAGCTCAGTGATGGCTTCTTCCTCCTCCTCCTCTTCCTCAGAGCTGTAAAGGTAGAGAGGCTTCTTCGGTCTCTGGACTCTCCAACGCCTCCTTCCTCGACTCCTGGTACTTTCTCCATCTTTTTCCCCGTCCTCCGTCAGGGTGGCGGCGTCTCTCCTGGACGGAGGGTGTGTGTTTGTACGAGGGGCTTTGTTTGTGAGTGTGTTGATGGTGGGAGGAGAGTGTGTGTGTGTCCGAGGGCGTGTGTGTGTGTTTGTACATGTGTTGATGGTGGGAGGAGAGTGTGTGTGTGTCCGAGGGCGTGTGTGTGTACGAGGGCGTGTGTTTGTACGGGTGTTGATAGTAGTAGTAGGAGGAGGGTGTGTGTGTGTGTTTGTACATGTGTTGACGGTGGGAGGAGAGTGTGTGTTCTTGAGGGTGCTGATGATGTTGTAAACAGCATCTGAAGCTGGAACCTGCTCAGGCTGAAAGAAAAAAGACCGAAGTGAAAGTTCAAAAATGAGAATTATCAGCGTGTTTTTGTTTTATTTACTGTCCCACCAACCAGAGCTCACATTACCTTGGCAGTAGGTGTTCCCCTCCTCAATCTCCCAGTTTGAGCTTTTTCCTGGAGGAAGAGGTTGTATTCTCTCTTTCTCTCCTCCCTTAGTTTTTCCTGTGAGAGAATATATTCATAGTCACCAAAAACACCTCAACAGACACAAAACACATGTAAACAGAGAGTAAAGAACTGGAGATAACTGGGGGTTTGGGGATCTCGATATATGTGTTTTTCTGGAGAAAACTAGTGTTCACTTTCAGGATTGAATATTGCCATGTTGCAGAAGATCTATGTGATTTGTAGTTCTTCAAAGATGCAAAGTATTGGTTCCCGACCCAGGTGGGACTTGAACCCACAATCCCCAGCTTCGGAGGCTGATGCCTTATCCATTAGGCCACTGGGCCTTGAAAAGATCCTGTCTTTTGTCTAAGTTCTCTCCATTGTCTACATTGCCCCCCCCCGACACACTTTCTTAACTGTGTGGTTGTAAACATCACAGGTTGCCGTGAGAAACAGAGCAATGGGCCATCAACAACTCATGCAGCATGTTGTTCTGAGCGAGTTTATGCAACATGCAACAGGGAACAGTCCCGCTTTGAAGACCATGGAGAGATACCTGTTTCCTCTTATGACACACACACACACACACACAGACACACACACACACACACACACACACACACCTGGACTGATATTTTCTCATGGATTGGCAGTGAGAGACCCTGAGGCTGTGCACGAGGTTCAGTTTTCAGATCCTTTTTCTGCAGGAAGAACAGAGACTGAATAAGCTTCAATATAAAAAGAGAGATCATGCTTTACAACAACTTAAAAAATAACAACATTAAAGATAAGAAGGTATGACACTAAAAGGTATGACACTAAAAAGGGAATAAGATAGCAAGGTAGACTATAAGCATTACATTAATGCACACAATGTCATACTCCTTTCTGCACATATTCTGATTTCACATTTTATAGTTTATATGCAAAAACTCATTCATAGCATTCTATTTCCATGTAAATGACTGCTTTATTTAATTTGTACTGCTACTTAACTGTATTTTATTACGGTGTAAAAGATTTTGTGTTTTATATTAGATTTCTTGTTTTTTATATTTTATGCATGCACCATGACATCAAGTCAAATTCCTAGTATGTGCGAACCTACCTGGCAATAAACCTGATTTTGAGTTATTGTTATTAAAAAGGTGACAGTGAGTCAGTGAAGACAATATAGTCAAACATGTCCTAATAATTGTTTTTAAATACAGAATTAATATAACCAAAGGTACATTTAAGTAAGTGTTGGAGAAATACTGTTGTCTCCACTTTCTGGTTTGTTTTAATGCACTGATACTATGTGTGACACTGAACTGTGCATGGCCTTGCAGCTGCCTCTTGCTGTGATAGGAGGAGGCAGGGCATTTCAGGTTGTTGATATTTATGAGGAGACAGACACATACTTGTTGTCTCCTAAATATTTAATTTCTATGTGGCGTGAAGGAAGAACGTGACTCTTTCCAGAAGACGTCGCAGATGACCCCGACACCTTTCCGACAGCCACCTCGATTTACGACTTTGTTGTTATCTATCTCCGTGTTTTGGACTATATAAGCCTGATGTTTTTTGCTGCTCCGCTGAGCAACATACCCCATGTGTGTGAGTTAACCCATATCCTTTGTATGTGATTTAACTCTGCTCCTTCTTGCAAGAATAAATTAGAACCTGATTATTGATTCTCAACCTGGTGTCGAGTGATATTTTCCTAACAGTAAGCTTTGGATAATTTCTAACTTTATATTAAGGGCTGTTAGACTGTCTTTCTGTAGGGAGAGAATCAGACTGTCTTTCTGTAGGGAGAGAATCAGACTGTGTTTCTGTAGGGAGAGAATCAGACTGTGTTTCTGTAGGGAGAGAATCAGACTGTCTTTCTGTAGGGAGAGAATCAGACTGTGTTTCTGTAGGGAGAGAATCAGACTGTGTTTCTGTAGGGAGAGAATCAGACTGTGTTTCTGTAGGGAGAGAATCAGACTGTGTTTCTGTAGGGAGAGAATCAGACTGTCTTTCTGTAGGGAGAGAATCAGACTGTGTTTCTGTAGGGAGAGAATCAGACTGTGTTTCTGTAGGGAGAGAATCAGACTGTGTTTCTGTAGGGAGAGAATCAGACTGTCTTTCTGTAGGGAGAGAATCAGACTGTGTTTCTGTAGGGAGAGAATCAGACTGTGTTTCTGTAGGGAGAGAATCAGACTGTGTTTCTGTAGGGAGAGAATCAGACTGTGTTTCTGTAGGGAGAGAATCAGACTGTGTTTCTGTAGGGAGAGAATCAGACTGTCTTTCTGTAGGGAGAGAATCAGACTGTCTTTCTGTAGGGAGAGAATCAGACTGTCTTTCTGTAGGGAGAGAATCAGACTGTGTTTCTGTAGGGAGAGAATCAGACTGTGTTTCTGTAGGGAGAGAATCAGACTGTGTTTCTGTAGGGAGAGAATCAGACTGTCTTTCTGTAGGGAGAGAATCAGACTGTCTTTCTGTAGGGAGAGAATCAGACTGTCTTTCTGTAGGGAGAGAATCAGACTGTCTTTCTGTAGGGAGAGAATCAGACTGTCTTTCTGTAGGGAGAGAATCAGACTGTGTTTCTGTAGGGAGAGAATCAGACTGTGTTTCTGTAGGGATTTGACTTGTAATCCTAAAACATGTATGGCCCATGCATGTAGAATAAAATGGATAAAGATCAGACCTTGGCAGCGTACTGTTTGTAGTCCAGCTGAAGCTCCTGCTGGAGTTTCTTCTTCTTCCTCTCATAGTCATAGCCCAGAAGAAACCCAAAGCCTAAACCTGAAGAGCATCACACATATAAAACACAAAATAAACTTTAGGATATAAACCTTTTAAACTGTAAACCTTTAAATGTGTTCAGACGTACCTCTGTCGGGATCAGCAGATAGCCTCAGTGCTGGAGGCATTTCCACTGGGACCATTACCAGACCCTGACACGCACACACACACACACACACCACACCACACACACACACACCACACACACACACACACACACACACAGGAGTTTGACTTTGTTTTGTTGTACACAGAAATATAAACTAAACACAAGGAAAGCAAAGCTAAACAAAGGAAATGGTTGTACTGATATATACCTAAATAATAAATGTAAAAACATGTATTTAAAGGTGGGGGGGGTCATTTTGGAGAAAGCAGCTCGAGTGGCTAGAATTAGAAAATACACAGCCGGAAAAAATCTGCCGCTTCCTCACAGAGCCCCTCCTCCAACACACACGAACGCGCACATGACCAATGAGGGCACGAGATCAGTGTGTGCACAGATGGAAGGCTGACAGGCAGGTAGGCCATCCAGTTACTTTAGCCGGCTCAGATGATTGGCCGTGCTTTTTACAGCACCACGGCTTCCACAGATAATGTTTCTTTATGGATTTTTCAAGGCAGGTAGGATTTAGTACTTTTAATGCCAACTTGAATGCAGTATTATTCTAAATAATTAAATGTGTTCATTTTGTCATAAGTTAATGTCCTGCATTCAAAATATGAAGTGCGTAAACAAAATGTACATATTGTGCTCGATAAATAGCCATATGGACTATTTAGTTTATATATATTGCATTAAATTAATACAATTAAAGCAGTACCATGTAAGATGCATTTTAATGTTGTAGCTGGCTGTGGTTACGCTAACTGTCTTCATTGTTTATATTAGTTTGATTTACTGTATGTTTTTAATATGTAGGCCTACTGTATTATAGGTTTTTAAACTCTTTAATCTGCACAGTAACTAGGGCAGTAAAGTAGTAATTCCCTCTGAAATGTAGTAAAGTAGATGTAGAACATAGCATACTATTAAAATACTATAAAAAACAAAGATATTATATTAAACATACCTTTATTATTTACCTGAATCTCACTTCAGAGGTGATTGTTTGGGTGTTTCCTCGAAAAAGGTCCCTCTGTAGTTACACCAGCAGCAGCCCATTGAACACAGAAGTATAGCATTATAATATAAACATTACAATTAATATTATATTATGATTATTCCTTCACAGACTAAAACCTGTCTGATCTGTTGCTGTGAGCCGGGTGCAAAGCATCATTCTGTTGCTAGGTAACATGACACACACACTCAAAACATTAAAAGAAAACGTGTCTAAAAAAACCCCTTTAAAATCGCTGTAAAGTAGGCGTTAAATTAAGATGTTATTTTTACCTTAATTAGCAGCAGTTTTTGTTGATTTGTTAAATATATTATAATTCCCGAATATTCAAAATAATTAAAAACCGCCTCATGGTGTTTTTCTTCGAAGCGCCGCGAGATGTCAGCAACGGTTCATTAATCCAGGACTGAACCATTCACTCCGGCAGAGGGGTGATTCAACTTTAATATCAGTGATAGAAACGTTAAACATTACTTACAGATCTAATATTATTATTTAAATACAGATATATTTTAACGATAAACACATTGATGTGACATAAAATAAACCAACATTATATGTGTGTAACTTTATGACAAACTGTGCGCATGGTGTATTGGTATCGTCATCGACTGAACCATTCACTCGGACAGAGGGGTGAATTACCTTTAATATCAGTGATATTACGTTAAAATCGCTTGCAGTTTGAATATTACTATTATAATACAGTTCATTTGTAATGTTTAAGAATGTAATGTAACATAGAAACACACAACTTTAAATGTTCAATAACATTACGAAACGCGATTGTTGTATTGGTATCGTTCACTGTCATGGCTGCCTGGTAAACTGACCTGTAACGGTGCTACGATCTTTGGAGAAATACAACATTTATTGTGTTAATCCTGCAGTAAAAAGGGTTTTTTAATTAATAATTAAGGTTTCTATAGCTTGTGTAGTTCATGATGGCGGGGAGCAGCACTGCTCAGAAGACATGGGAGCTTTCCAACAGCATGAACGAGGTTCAGGGCATTGACGAAATCTACAAATATGACAAAAAACAACAACAGGAAATCCTCGCTGCAAAGCCATGGACTAAAGAGTGAGTACAAACAACAGTTTAGTGTTTATTTAAAGGTTTTAAAGTGATTTGAATCTGTATTACTGTGTGCTTTGTCACGTTTTATTGTGAGAACAGCCTTGCTAGCTTGGCTACGAACTAGCATTTCTTGTTTGTCAACAGCTGTAGAGCTAACTGTGTAGATCAGTCTCATTCTGATTAAACTCAGATATTAGTCGTTTTTCAGGTAAAATATGAGCATTTGTACAAACAGAGGGCTAAGATTGATGACTGCTTGTTATCTGAAGGATGCACCAACAGAAATGTGTTGAACTACCTTTATTTCCGACATTACAGCATTTAACAGTGATGTTTGTACTGTAGAAGTTGTTCGTTTATTATTTTTAATTATTTAATTATTTGCTTGCTGTTTGTAATATTATATGGATTTATTTTAATGATTTTTCCACATTTGTAATTGTTTGTGTTTTTTTTCAATTAATAACATATTAATTATATTACATTTTTAATGGAAAGTAAGTGGGAACATGGTGATTTTTAACCTTGCTTAAAAATATGTATATATATATATTACTCAAGGAAATTATCTTATCTGCAATTATCTAATTGACATGCAAGAACCACATTCATACAAGAAAGGGAACCAGACAAAGGAAATGTCCTCAAAATAAGTGACAAAGTAAAAATGTATATGCTAAATAAATATATTAAATATAAATATAAGTACATTATTTTAGATCTTCCTTATCTTCCTAAATCTCTCCTGGTCCCCTGTGCATTTTAATACAGATTTAACCCTTTTTAGGTGTAATAAACCCTATATGTCCCCCTCTTTCCCCCACAGTCACCACTACTTTAAGTACTGCAAGGTGTCGGCTCTGGCCCTTCTGAAGATGGTGATGCACGCGCGGTCGGGGGGGAACCTGGAGGTTATGGGTCTGATGCTGGGGAAGGTAGACGGAGAGACCATGATGATTATGGACAGCTTCGCGCTGCCGGTGGAGGGAACAGAAACACGCGTCAACGCTCAGGCTGCGGCGTACGAGTACATGGCCGCGTACATCGAGAACGCTAAACAGGTGGGAGGAAGAGGCATTCATTCTGTTCAGTTTCGGTGTTTAAAACCATATTTTTGGGCCAATTTCTTTCATAATTCAGGAAAAATCTACTTTAATGTTTGCAATGTGGACTAGACTGCACCCATGTGAGTTGTTAAGCCCATAAAGGAGGTACATAGAGGAATGAAAGCCTAGGTATTAGTATTGAAAATGCAAAACAGGTCGGACAGATTTCATGATTTAGAATGATGAGAGACTTACGTTGTTTAAAACTACATTTTTTTGGGCCAATTTCAGTTATTCAATAAAATCTACTTTAATGTGATGAAGATGATGAGAGAGGAGGAAACACAACATCTGCATTCATTCTGTTCAGTTGTGTTGTTTGAAACCATATTTTTGGGCCAATTTCATTCATAATTCGGGGAAAACCTACTTTCATGTTTGCAATGTGGACTAGACTGCACCTATATGAGTTTTTAAGCCCATAAAGGAGACGCTTTATACAGTTTTGTACCAATAACACTGTGGGAGCTACTGCTTTATTATCCTTTGGTGTATAAAATATACAAAAGGCTTTATCTGTAAACAGTGCAGTACATAGAGGAATGAATTAGATGTGTTATTAGGCCTTCTTGGGAACTGTTATACCGTCTTTTAATGCTTGGTTTTTCAGTGGAATGAAGAGCATTGATATTCGATGGGGATCATTTTGCAACACTAATTGTTTCATGGATTCATCCTCTGTTAAACATTCCTGTGTGTTTACCTTGTTTCATAGTAAATATGTGCTTCTTAATTTAATTATGTTGACATATGATCACTCTATTGAATTAGGGCTTCAACGTACGATCACTTTATAGATTATTGCCAATTATTTATAAATCTAGTTTGAAGCAGCACGTTTCCAGAAAAAGAGAACACAAACCCCTTCAGTGAACACAATGCAATAAAAACATGGGATTTGTACGTTATTGATTATATTTACCGCTGTGCGTCAGGTGGGCCGCCTGGAGAACGCCATTGGCTGGTACCACAGTCACCCTGGATACGGATGCTGGCTCTCAGGAATCGACGTCAGCACTCAGATGCTCAACCAGCAGTTCCAGGAGCCCTTTGTGGCCGTCGTGGTGAGGGAAACTCCTATTATACTATTTTAGGCATATATTCTAGGTCTCAGATTTATACAAATATATAAAAAACATGTCTATGAACTAAGTGTTATGTATGTATAAAAGACATTAAAAAGTGCATTTTGCATGATAGGAGACATTTTTTATTTCATCTCCCTAATCCTTGATATTTCTGATGGCTGACTTTCCTCTCCAAGCAGTGCTGAGGAATACTTTGCCTCTCCAAGCAGTGCTGAGGAATACTTTCCTCTCCAAGCAGTGCTGAGGAATACTTTCCTCTCCAAGCAGTGCTGAGGAATACTTTCCTCTCCAAGCAGTGCTGAGGAATACTTTCCTCTCCAAGCACTGCTGAGGAATACTTTCCTCTCCAAGCAGTGCTGAGGAATACTTTGCAACCAAATGTTGTGTTTACTCTTCATGCTGCGAGGCCGCGGGCGAGTGTAATGAAGTGTGTGTTTGAGGTGTTCTCACACTCTGACAGCCCAATTCAGAGTGCTGGTGGGCGAATGGAGCGCTCCCTGGAGATTACTGTGACCTCTGACCTCTTGTTTCCCTCTACTGTATCTCAGATTGACCCCACCCGCACCATTTCTGCAGGGAAAGTCAACCTGGGCGCCTTCAGGACCTACCCCAAGGTAAATGCATTTAAACATTCAAGGCTTTATTGTCATTTGAACATACAGTGTAGATGTGAGTGACGACCTCATGGAGCTGACTGAGAGAAGCTGACCTCATGGAGCTGACCTCATGGAGCTGACTGAGAGAAGCTGACCTCATGGAGCTGACTGAGAGAAGCTGACTGAGAGAAGCTGACCTCATGGAGCTGACTGAGAGAAGCTGACTGAGAGAAGCTGACTGAGAGAAGCTGACCTCATGGAGCTGACCTCATGGAGCTGACTGAGAGAAGCTGACTGAGAGAAGCTGACCTCATGGAGCTGACTGAGAGAAGCTGACTGAGAGAAGCTGACTGAGAGAAGCTGACTGAGAGAAGCTGACTGAGAGAAGCTGACCTCATGGAGCTGACCTCATGGAGCTGACTGAGAGAAGCTGACCTCATGGAGCTGACCTCATGGAGCTGACTGAGAGAAGCTGACTGAGAGAAGCTGACTGAGAGAAGCTGACCTCATGGAGCTGACCTCATGGAGCTGACTGAGAGAAGCTGACTGAGAGAAGCTGACTGAGAGAAGCTGACCTCATGGAGCTGACTGAGAGAAGCTGACTGAGAGAAGCTGACCTCATGGAGCTGACTGAGAGAAGCTGACTGAGAGAAGCTGACCTCATGGAGCTGACTGAGAGAAGCTGACTGAGAGAAGCTGACTGAGAGAAGCTGACCTCATGGAGCTGACTGAGAGAAGCTGACCTCATGGAGCTGACTGAGAGAAGCTGACCTCATGGAGCTGACTGAGAGAAGCTGACCTCATGGAGCTGACTGAGAGAAGCTGACCTCATGGAGCTGACTGAGAGAAGCTGACCTCATGGAGCTGACCTCATGGAGCTGACCTCATGGAGCTGACTGAGAGAAGCTGACTGAGAGAAGCTGACTGAGAGAAGCTGACTGAGAGAAGCTGACCTCATGGAGCTGACTGAGAGAAGCTGACTGAGAGAAGCTGACTGAGAGAAGCTGACCTCATGGAGCTGACTGAGAGAAGCTGACCTCATGGAGCTGACCTCATGGAGCTGACTGAGAGAAGCTGACCTCATGGAGCTGACTGAGAGAAGCTGACCTCCTGGAGCTGACTGAGAGAAGCTGACTGAGAGGAGCTGACTGAGAGAAGCTGACTGAGAGAAGCTGACCTCATGGAGCTGACCTCATGGAGCTGACTGAGAGAAGCTGACCTCATGGAGCTGACCTCATGGAGCTGACTGAGAGAAGCTGACTGAGAGAAGCTGACTGAGAGAAGCTGACTGAGAGAAGCTGACCTCATGGAGCTGACTGAGAGAAGCTGACTGAGAGAAGCTGACCTCATGGAGCTGACTGAGAGAAGCTGACTGAGAGAAGCTGACTGAGAGAAGCTGACTGAGAGAAGCTGACTGAGAGAAGCTGACCTCATGGAGCTGACTGAGAGAAGCTGACCTCATGGAGCTGACCTCATGGAGCTGACTGAGCAAAGCTGTCGTCAAGGCAACAGGGGCTACTTTGAAGAATATAAATCATATTCTCGATTGTTTAACACTTTTTTGTTTACTAGATAATTCCATATGTGTTCTTTTATAGTTTTGATGTCTTCAGTGTTAATCTACAAAGTAGAACATAATTAAAATAAATAAAAACCTTCCAATGAGCAGGTGTGTCCAAACTTTTGACTGGTTCTGTATATATATATATATATCATATAAAAATGTAATATAATGGTACACACAACGGACACAAGTTAATGTTTATATATGTATATTATACAATAGCTATGTGAATATATTTTATTTGTATTTTAAGTGAATTTCTCCGTCACAGATTCTCTAATCGTTCCGTATCCTAATACATAATCCAGAATAAATACTCTTTTAATTGCCTATTATCACATTAGATTAATCCTTATAATGACTGTAATAGTAATGATGTGTTTGTGGTACAGTTTGTTATTTACCTGCATTTGTTGTGTTGTCAGGGGTACAAACCCCGGATGAGGGACCCTCGGAGTACCAGACCATCCCCTTAAACAAGATCGAAGACTTCGGGGTTCACTGTAAACAGTATGTATTTCTATTGCTATATTATTCAGAATTCGCCTCTTTTAGCCGCTCTCTTTGATGCTCTCCACGGACACACATCTAGAGCCTGCAGGTTTATTTAAAATGTGCCTTTAATAACTAGAGAATACAGTGTGTAGTTATTGCAGCTCTCTAAGCCCGTGTGGTTCCCCGCAGGTATTACGCTCTGGAGGTCACCTACTTCAAGTCCTCTCTGGACAGGAAGCTGTTGGAGTTGCTCTGGAATAAATACTGGGTGAACACGCTCAGCTCCTCCAGCCTCCTGACGGTACGTAGCTTCAGACGGCTGCTAATTGTTCCACATGTTGATTAATGGTTAGCTATTGCTCCATAACTCATGCAGACGTGCGCTGAGTCGGCGTGATTCAGTGATTCATTACACTGAGCCGCTGCTTATTGCTTTAGGTCATAAGCCTCATTTCAACTGTGTACAAAGTAAGTGTTGGAGGGGATTTATGAGGGGTCTGGGTTAAAGATGGGATTCATCGTCACAGGAGAGACGGGGCGAGCAAGGGGGCGAGCAAGGGGGGGAGAGGGGGGGCGAGCAAGGGGGGGAGGGAAGGGGAGAGCAAAGGGGAGAGCAAGGGGGGGAGAGGGGGGGCGAGCAAGGGGGGGAGAGGGGGGGGCGAGCAAGGGGGGGGGGAAGGGGAGAGGGAAGGGGAGCGCGAGGGGGGGGCGAGCGAAGGGGAGGGGAAGGGGAGAGCAAGGGGGGGGGGAAGGGGAGAGCGAAGGGGAGCGCAAGGGGGGGAGAGGGGGGGGCGAGCGAAGGGGAGAGCGAAGGGGAGTGCAAAGGGGGGAGCAAAGGGGCGAGCAAGGGGGGGGCGAGCAAAGGGGAGGGAAAGGGGGGGCGAAAGGGGGGGGGCGAGCGAAGGGGAGCAAAGGGGGGAGCAAGGGGGGGGGAGAGGGAAGGGGAGGCGAGCAAAAGGGGCGAGCAAAGGGGAGATCAAGGGGGGGGAAGGGGAGAGCGAAGGGGGGGGAGAGCGAACAGCTTCATTTACAGGGTTTATCAGGTTAGTTGAGGACTTTATGATATATAATGACCTTCATTAGGGGACTTTATGATATATAATGACCTTCATTAGGAGGACTTAATGATATATAATGACCTTCATTAGGAGGACTTAATGATATATGACCTTCATTAGGAGGACTTTATGAATATAATGACCTTCATTAGGAGGACTTTATGATATATAATGACCTTCATTAGGAGGACTTAATGATATATAATGACCTTCATTAGGAGGACTTAATGATATATAATGACCTTCATTAGGAGGACTTTATGATATATAATGACCTTCATTAGGAGGACTTAATGATATATAATGACCTTCATTAGGAGGACTTAATGATATATATGACCTTCATTAGGAGGACTTTATGATATATAATGACCTTCATTAGGAGGACTTAATGATATATATGACCTTCATTAGGAGGACTTTATGATATATAATGACCTTCATTAGGAGGACTTTATGATATATAATGACCTTCATTAGCAGGACTTAATGATATATAATGACCTTCATTAGGAGGACATAATGATATATAATGACTTTCATTAGGAGGACTTAATGATATATAATGACCTTCATTAGGAGGACTTAATGATATATAATGACCTTCATTAGGAGGACTTTATGATATATAATGACCTTCATTAGGAGGACTTTATGATATATAATGACCTTCATTAGGAGGACTTAATGATATATATGACCTTCATTAGGAGGACTTAATGATATATAATGACCTTCATTAGGAGGACTTAATGATATATAATGACCTTCATTAGGAGGACTTAATGATATATAATGACCTTCATTAGGAGGACTTCATTAGGAGGACTTAATGATATATATGACCTTCATTAGGATTATTTGTTTGCTTCACACACATAGTGTCAAATGAAAGATGTGTCCTGTCTGTGATACAGTAGAAATATTTGTTTTATTAACTAAAGGTAAGGTTAATTGTTTTTAGAGATTATTAGTGCTATTTAAGAGTTGAAAGGCATGTTTTGATAATTAATCTGATTTATTTTAATCTATATTTTAGTTACTTGATGGGGACAGAATGCATTCATAATCATCAGTAAAATAAAATCAAGATTTACATGAAAAAAAAAAATAATTTCAATCTGTATAAGCCCAATTATTTTGGCCAGGATAATATTGACTTCTTAATTGAATGTAAGGTAAAGGGATCCCAGTGTATTTCAATGTTATTTTAAGAATTTAAAGGATTTCTGGATTATTATCGGAGTTAATTTTATCATATTTTACATATTATATTTATTTAAAATTGGGACAGAGCATTAGAACATGTGGGAGGTTGCAAAAATCACTATATATGTCAGTATAAGTGCAGCTATTTTGGCCCAAGACGTTAAATGTTGATATTCCTCATACCCCCCCCCTGTAGAGATTGAAGCTCATTGTGTCTGCAGTCACTTTGTGTCGCTCTAAAGACGAGGTTATCCAAACAGCTCCTCCTCTGCGTCGCTTTGTGATGAAGATGAATTGACTTCCTGTCAGGACGAGCGGCCGCTGGGCGACAGCCGGCTTTGTTAGTTTCTATAAACAGAAATGTCTGCTAAGAGTGTGTGTGTGTGTGTCTGTGTGTGTGTGTCTGTGTGTGTGTGTGTCTCTGTGTGTGTGTGTGTGTGTGTGTCTCTGCGTGTGTTTCTCTGCGTGTGTGTGTGTGTCCCTGCGTGTGTGTGTGTCTCTGCGTGTGTGTGTGTGTCTCTGCGTGTGTGTGTGTGTGTTGCTGCTGATAAACTCACATCCGTCCACAAATACAGTTTTTGTGTAGTTTCAGTGATTCACTTAAGTTTAAATGTGGTTTAATAACATGATGTGTGTGTGTGTGTGTGTGTGTGTGTGTGTGTGTGTGTGTGTGTGTGTGTGTGTGTGTGTGTGTGTGTGTGTGTGTGTGTGTGTGTGTGTGTGTGTGTGTGTGTGTGTGTGTGTGTGTGTGTGTGTGTGTGTGTGTGTGTGTGTGTGTGTGTGTGTGTGTGTGTGTGTGTGTGTGTGCAGAACTCTGACTACACCACAGGTCAGGTGTTTGACCTCTCAGAGAAGTTGGAGCAGTCGGAGGCTCAGCTCGGGCGCGGCAGCTTCATGTTGGGACTGGACACGCACGACAGGAAGTCAGAGGACAAACTGGCCAAAGCAACACGCGACAGGTGAGATTCATTATCATTATTCAGTATTAAAAGAGCTTTAAGTCCCCATAATGACTGTCTGTTTATAGAGGCTAAAACATTTATTAATCTATTTATTATTTAGTTTTACTACCTCTGTAAAGCGACTTTGAGCACCTGTAAAAGCGCTTACAAAATAAATGTATTATCATTTTGTTTGTTTTCTGCTCTAGTTGTTGATGTTTAACTTTAATCGATAAGATGCTGTTGTCCTCACATCTCCACTCATCATTCAGTTGGATTAGGCTCTGATGTGAGGCTCTGAGGCTCTGATGTGAGGCTCTGAGGCTCTGATGTGAGGCTCTGATATTAGGCTCTGATGTGAGGCTCTGATGTGAGGCTCTGATGTGAGGCTCTGATGTGAGGCTCTGATATTAGGCTCTGATGTGAGGCTCTGAGGTGAGGCTCTGATGTGAGGCTCTTATGTGAGGCTCTGAGGCTCTGATGTGAGGCTCTGATATTAGGCTCTGATGTGAGGCTCTGAGGCTCTGATGTGAGGCTCTGATATTAGGCTCTGATGTGAGGCTCTGATGTGAGGCTCCGATATTAGGCTCTGATGTGAGGCTCTGAGGTGAGGCTCTGAGGTGAGGCTCTGAGGCTCTGATGTGAGGCTCTTATGTGAGGCTCTGAGGCTCTGATGTGAGGCTCTGATATTAGGCTCTGATGTGAGGCTCTGATGTGAGGCTCTGAGGCTCTGATGTGAGGCTCTGATGTGAGGCTCTGAGACTCTGATGTGAGGCTCCGATATTAGGCTCCGATATTAGGCTCTGATGTGAGGCTCTGAGGCTCTGATGTGAGGCTCTGATATTAGGCTCTGATGTGAGGCTCTGATGTGAGGCTCTGAGGCTCTGATGTGAGGCTCTGAGGTGAGGCTCTGATGTGAGGCTCTGATGTGAGGCTCCGATATGAGGCTCTGAGGTGAGGCTCTGATGTGAGGCTCTGATGTGAGGCTCTGATGTGAGGCTCCGATATGAGGCTCTGAGGTGAGGCTCTGATGTGAGGCTCTGAGGCTCTGATGTGAGGCTCTGATGTGAGGCTCTGAGGTGAGGCTCCGATATGAGGCTCTGATATTAGGCTCTGATGTGAGGCTCCGATATGAGGCTCTGAGGTGAGGCTCTGAGGTGAGGCTCTGAGGTGAGGCTCTGAGGCTCTGAGGTGAGGCTCTGAGGTGAGGCTCTGAGGTGAGGCTCTGATGTGAGGCTCTGATATTAGGCTCTGATGTGAGGCTCTGAGGCTCTGATGTGAGGCTCTGATGTGAGGCTCTGAGGCTCTGAGGTGAGGCTCTGATGTGAGGCTCTGAGGCTCTGATGTGAGGCTCTGATGTGAGGCTCTGATGTGAGGCTCTGATGTGAGGCTCTGGTATTAGGCTCTGATGTGAGGCTCTGAGGCTCTGATGTGAGGCTCTGATGTGAGGCTCTGAGGCTCTGAGGTGAGGCTCTGATGTGAGGCTCTGAGGCTCTGATGTGAGGCTCTGATGTGAGGCTCTGATGTGAGGCTCCGATATTAGGCTCTGATGTGAGGCTCTGAGGTGAGGCTCTGAGGCTCTGATGTGAGGCTCTTATGTGAGGCTCTGAGGCTCTGATGTGAGGCTCTGATATTAGGCTCTGATGTGAGGCTCTGAGGCTCTGATGTGAGGCTCTGATATTAGGCTCTGATGTGAGGCTCTGATGTGAGGCTCCGATATTAGGCTCTGATGTGAGGCTCTGAGGTGAGGCTCTGAGGTGAGGCTCTGAGGCTCTGATGTGAGGCTCTTATGTGAGGCTCTGAGGCTCTGATGTGAGGCTCTGATATTAGGCTCTGATGTGAGGCTCTGATGTGAGGCTCTGAGGCTCTGATGTGAGGCTCTGATGTGAGGCTCTGATGTGAGGCTCCGATATTAGGCTCCGATATTAGCTCTGATGTGAGGCTCTGAGGCTCTGATGTGAGGCTCTGATATTAGGCTCTGATGTGAGGCTCTGATGTGAGGCTCTGAGGCTCTGATTGAGGCTCTGAGGTGAGGCTCTGATGTGAGGCTCTGATGTGAGGCTCCGATATGAGGCTCTGAGGTGAGGCTCTGATGTGAGGCTCTGATGTGAGGCTCTGAGGCTCTGATGTGAGGCTCTGATGTGAGGCTCTGATGTGAGGCTCTGATGTGAGGCTCCGATATGAGGCTCTGAGGTGAGGCTCTGAGGTGAGGCTCTGATATTAGGCTCTGATGTGAGGCTCCGATATGAGGCTCTGAGGTGAGGCTCTGAGGTGAGGCTCTGAGGCTCTGAGGTGAGGCTCTGAGGTGAGGCTCTGATGTGAGGCTCTGATATTAGGCTCTGATGTGAGGCTCTGATGTGAGGCTCTGGTATTAGGCTCTGATGTGAGGCTCTGAGGCTCTGATGTGAGGCTCTGATGTGAGGCTCTGAGGCTCTGAGGTGAGGCTCTGATGTGAGGCTCTGAGGCTCCGATATTAGGCTCTGATGTGAGGCTCTGAGGTGAGGCTCTGAGGCTCTGATGTGAGGCTCTGAGGTGAGGCTCTGAGGTGAGGCTCTGAGGCTCTGATATTAGGCTCTGATGTGAGGCTCTGATATTAGGCTCTGATGTGAGGCTCTGAGGTGAGGCTCTGAGGCTCTGAGGCTCTGATGTGAGGCTCTGATATTAGGCTCTGATGTGAGGCTCTGAGCTCTGATGTGAGGCTCTGAGGTGAGGCTCTGAGGCTCTGATGTGAGGCTCTGATATTAGGCTCTGATGTGAGGCTCTGATATTAGGCTCTGATATTAGGCTCTGATGTGAGGCTCTGATATTAGGCTCTGATATTAGGCTCTGATGTGAGGCTCTGATATTAGGCTCTGATGTGAGGCTCTGATGTGAGGCCCTAATGTGAGGCTCTGCTATAGGCTCTGATGTGAGGCTCTGATATTAGGCTCTGATGTGAGGCTCTGATATTAGCTCTGATATTAGGCTCTGAGGTGAGGCTCTGATATTAGGCTCTGATGTGAGGCTCTGATGTGAGGCCCTAATGTGAGGCTCTGATGTGAGGCTCTGATATTAGGCTCTGAGTGAGGCTCTGAGGTGAGGCTCTGAGGTGAGGCTCTGATGTGAGGCTCTGATGTGAGGCTCTGATATTAGGCTCTGATGTGAGGCTCTGATGTGAGGCCCTGAGGTGAGGCTCTGAGGTGAGGCCCTAATGTGAGGCTCTGAGGTGAGGCTCTGAGGTGAGGCTCTGAGGTGAGGCCCTAATGTGAGGCTCTGAGGTGAGGCTCTGAGGTGAGGCTCTGAGGTGAGGCTCTGATGTGACGGACAGTTGATGCTACATTTCTGTTAAATATATGATTGAGAGCAGCCACCCTATATTAGCTTTTAACACAGATTCATCTGCTCATTATTATCCCGGTAATTACATTTAAAAAATTAGCGAAATGTCAGAAAATAATACAAAATATGCACTTTTTAATAAGGATATAAAACTGATTATAATTAACCCTATTAATTGGTTTAATTGACTGAGATATAAACTCTTTTATTGATCGTTAGTGGTTTTTAAACCTATTTGTCTCAGAAAAGTCCAAAGAGCTCCGTTTAAGTGTCTCAGATCTGTATAATCTTTATTTATTTAACTAGTAAAGTCTCATAGGGATTAAAACATATCTTAAATTACAGATCCAGTATTAAGGTAAGGCTAACTGTTTTTAGATATTTTAAGTGCCACTTAAAGGTGGGGTAGGTAATTCCCTTCAGAAACCCTTAAAGGTGGGGTAGGTAATTCCCTTCAGAAACCCTTAAAGGTGGGGTAGGTAATTCACTTCAGAAACCCTTAAAGGTGGGGTAGGTAATTCCTTCAGAAACCCTTAAAGGTGGGGTAGGTAATTCACTTCAGAAACCTTAAAGGTGGGGTAGGTAATTCACTTCAGAAACCCTTAAAGGTGGGGTAGGTAATTCACTTCAGAAACCCTTAAAGGTGGGGTAGGTAATTCACTTCAGAAACCCTTAAAGGTGGGGTAGGTAATTCACTTCAGAAACCCTTAAAGGTGGGGTAGGTAATTCACTTCAGAAACCCTTAAAGGTGGGGTAGGTAATTCACTTCAGAAACACTTAAAGGTGGGGTAGGTAATTCACTTCAGAAACACTTAAAGGTGGGGTAGGTAATTCACTTCAGAAACACTTAAAGGTGGGGTAGGTAATTCACTTCAGAAACCTTAAAGGTGGGGTAGGTAATTCCTTCAGAAACACTTAAAGGTGGGGTAGGTATTCCTTCAGAAACACTTAAAGGTGGGGTAGGTAATTCACTTCAGAAACCCTTAAAGGTGGGGTAGGTAATTCCCTTCAGAAACCCTTAAAGGTGGGGTAGGTAATTCCTTCAGAAACCCTTAAAGGTGGGTAGGTAATTCCCTTCAGAAACCCTTAAAGGTGGGGTAGGTATTCACTTCAGAAACCCTTAAAGGTGGGTAGGTAATTCCCTTCAGAAACCCTTAAAGGTGGGGTAGGTGATTCCCTTCAGAAACCCTTAAAGGTGGGGTAGGTAATTCACTTCAGAAACACTTAAAGGTGGGGTAGGTAATTCCCTTCAGAAACCCTTAAAGGTGGGGTAGGTAATTCACTTCAGAAACACTTAAAGGTGGGGTAGGTAATTCCCTTCAGAAACCCTTAAAGGTGGGGTAGGTCATTCCCTTCAGAAACCCTTAAAGGTGGGGTAGGTCATTCCCTTCAGAAACCCTTAAAGGTGGGGTAGGTCATTCCCTTCAGAAACCCTTAAAGGTGGGGTAGGTCATTCCCTTCAGAAACCCTTAAAGGTGGGGTAGGTCATTCCCTTCAGATGGAATGCTCTTAACATCCCGATAGCAATGAATACATTAAATGCTTTGAAGCCGTGGCGCTGTAAAAAGCACGACCAATCATCTGCCTCGGCCCGGGTCAGATGATTGGATGGCCTACCTGCCTGTCAGCCTTCCATCTCGTGCACAAACTGATCTCGTGCCCTCATTGGTCATGTGCGGGTTCGTGTGTGTTGGAGGAGGGGCTCTGTGAGGAAGTCTGAAGGAAGGGGCAGATTATTACTTTCTGCATTCTAGCGCACTCGAGCTGTTTCTGCATTCTTACCTACCCCACCTTTAAGTGTTTCTGCATTCTTACCTACCCCACCTTTAAGGGTTTCTGAAGTGAATGACCTACCCCACCTTTAAGTGTTTCTGAAGGGAATTACCTACCCCACCTTTAAGAGGTTAAATGCAGGTTTTGATAATTTACTGGGATTTATTTCAGAATTGTATTATTTATTTTATTTGGTCAGAGTGCATTAAAGGTCATCAGTAAAAAAATAATGTTATTTTTGTAATAACTGAATGAATCGTGTGTGCTTCAGGTCTGTTTATCTTCATGTATTTAACCAGGAGACTCTCATAGGGGTTAAACATGTCTTAAATTACAGATCCAGATTAAAAACAGGAACATATGGAATCTTTTGGAATAATGATAATCTTTATTTGTTTAGCACCTTTCATACAACAAGTGCAGTCCAAAGGCTTCACATAGACATTTCTCAGAGAATGGATATCACACAGAATACAGATACCAGTAAGAGACATCAAAACTCATTCAAAATAGCATAGAGTAGACAAATAACTGAATGAATGTGTGTTTCAGGTCTGTATATTCTTTGTATGTAACCTCTCATAGGGGTTAAGCATGTCTTAAACTACAGGAACATGTGGATTATCATTTTGTAATAACTGAATGAATCGTGTGTTTTAGCTGCAAGACGACGATCGAGGCGATTCACGGCCTGATGTCTCAGGTGATTAAAGATAAACTCTTCAACCAGGTCAACACGTCTGCCAACTAAGAACTGATCCAGAACCAGCAGCTGATCCAGATCAATACGTCTGCTAACTGATCCAGAACCAGCAGCTGGTCCAGATCAAT
Source organism: Dissostichus eleginoides (assembly GCA_031216635.1). Classification (NCBI taxonomy): domain Eukaryota; kingdom Metazoa; phylum Chordata; class Actinopteri; order Perciformes; family Nototheniidae; genus Dissostichus; species Dissostichus eleginoides. Next base: position 224,769 of record CM062285.1, read on the forward strand.
ACGTCTGCTAACTGATCCAGAACCAGCAGCTGGTCCAGATCAATACGTCTGCTAACTGATCCAGAACCAGCAGCTGGTCCCCTCTGACTCATGTCTAAATGCCCGGGTAGGATTATCTGAGAGTTCTGAAGCTAAACTTTGAAAACAGTGAAAATTCATGCAAGAAAAATAAAAAAGTCAAACTGCTATCTGTCTTTATTTCATTCTCTTGAAAGTTTCCTATAATAAACACAGGCTGTGATATTGAAGGTGGGCGCGTGTGTGTAGTCATTAACTCCACTATAAACCTCTACTGCTTCAAATCCTCCACGCTGAGTATTTTAAACTGCGGCTTCCTTATCCTCCACTAAATGTTGTTCTTTATTTTTACTCTATTTTAGCCATTTTTACTTTATTCTTAACATTTCCAATTTCCACTCGACATTTCGTCTTCATCGAGATCTTCCTCCCTCTGTCTTTACAATGAGCTCCTTCTCGGGTTCAGCACGATTTCAAAGGGAATACTTTGGGACTGGTTCCTGCTTTGAAGTGAAAGCAGCGTTGATGCTCCGTCATGGTGACGCACAGCTGTTCCCGTCTGTTCTACATGTTGATCTTTATTTTCACCAATGTTGTTTTTATTCTCAACATGTGACTGAATACATCCCCCTCCCCTCGGTTTTTATTCTCAACATGCGACTGAATGAATCTCCCTCGGTTTTTAAACCCTTCTGTAGAAAAAGGGTAATTCTTCATGTAGAGTTATTTAAATCTTGGTACTTTAACTTTATTCCGATGCCGATTCTTTACCCAAAGTATGTTTTTCCCTTTCCTTGTACCTCCTTTTTCTAATGTCAAACAAGAGAGGGCTTGTTCTGCAGCATTGTCTCTCCCTCGATGCTTGTTTCTCCCGAACATTTGAACACATCGTGGTGCATTAAGGCGTCACTCAGTGGCAGCAGCAGCAGCATTACATAATGGAACAACAAACCCTGTCCTCTGCAGAGACTCAGAGGTGTGTGTGTGTGTGTGTGTGTGTGTGTGTGTGTGTGTGTGTGTGTGTGTGTCTGTGTGTGTGTGTGTGTGATGCAGTGCAGATACAGCCTCACACTGGAGGCCATTCACTCCCGATGTTCTGCTCTTCATCTCTGCAGAGAAACGCCGGCGCGGCCGCTGTCCGTTCTCATTCTGCTGCCATTGGAATGGCTGAATGTATATTTTTGATGTCATGTTTCGCAGTAGAAATCATCCCGAGGGAAAAGGGTCTGTTTTCTGTCCCGTGCATGAGACCTGGCACCTCGTTCTATAATGATTTTTATATATATCTGATCTTTATGTCCTGCAGCGCTTTAGGAAACATATTAGATTATATGTATTTTTTTTTTTTTTTAACAATATCTTTATTCCGATTTTCATTTTTTACAACAATGACATCCACAAAGACGGATACTAACAATGAGTGAATGTACAAATGAGATGGCGATCCATGCTCAATATACAACATTTTAATACTTATACGTAACCAACCAAGCGGCAAAAAAACAAAGACACACCAGGTGACAAGACCAAAAGAAATGTAATTAAATAACTGACAAGAAATAAAAAATGAATCAATTAAAATAATCAAATGCATTTAAAGACAAACATAAAGGCACTCAGCAATACAACCATTTCTAATATTTACTTTGGCTTTCAAGAAACTTCAGTAAGGAATACCTTCGTTTCTCAAACTCTCCTTTTTATATTAGATTATATTTAATGTGATGGAAAAAAGGTTTTTTTCTACTGAATAGCTCGGCCAGATATTTAAATACATTACATGCTTGACTGTGTGAAGTATTCAGAGTATGCTCTTTTAAAGTTGATTTGAGGAATCAGCGGACACATTGAACTCGTTGCACATGTAAATATTGTGATTATCACCAGATGGACATTAGTATGCATGACTTAAAGTGGGATAGGAACATTTATGTGGAGTCAACTCGTGGGCAGCCAAAATAAATCCTGTGTATTTCAGCTCAACATGAAGACATTAATATTTCAAAAGCCTGCGGAGGAATGCAGATCTGAAGGAAGGAGCAGATTGATGAGGCTGCTGATTAATAGCTGTACATTATTAGGATCTAATGAGCAGATCTGGAGTGTTTTGTTATGCCCTCAGAGGGACTAAACCCCCCAAAAAACACACTTCCTGTCCGCCATGTGCTCCTGCGTAAACGCTCCCCCTCTACTCTCTTACAGGAAACCAGGTCTCGACATGATCTTTCTAGATTAACACTGCAGGGGTCACTGAGGGAGGGGGTCCTGTGAGGCCTCTGGAAGATGCTCAGAAATATAGAAAATAATCACATAATGTCTTCATAGTCGAGGTTTGCTTGCAGAAAATGCAGTTTTCAGGCTCTAATAAGGGCGTTTCTGTGTTAAATATCAACTTAAAGTGAATTATTGGGCCGTTTAAAGACTTCCAATGGACTTTTAACACTTCAAATGTTTCCCTATTTCTGACAAACCATTAACTTAAAAAAGAACCTGCCGATTAATAGATTTTGTAAGTAATTGCAGCATATAGCTCATTTTGAAATGTGTTATTCTTATTACCTTCTGTTACTCTTACCTGTCCCATCCTGTTATTCAATCTTATCCCTGCTTTAACACCTGTGTTAACCTACAGGAATCAGCAAAGGTTTATCTAATTGTATCTTAAATAAATATCTGATTACAATGGTAGCGTACAAAGACACCAGTTCCCAATTAGTGCATAACTGGTCTGTTTTTTAATGTAACATACATGTAAAATAGTCTAAAAAGTGTGTAACACCCTTGTTGAATTATTGTCTTAACCTGTAGTAACTCGTGTATATATTTACATAAGTATTTCCCCTAAAAACGGTAACATTTATTCATGTTTTGCACCAAGAATCAGATGATCTCACTCTTCTGGTGTTACAGTGAATCCTGTCACCCGTCAGATTCTGTGACCTTTACGTCGCTTTACGTCATCTCCATGGCAACATCAAACACGACAACCTGACTGCGGTTTTTTCTACAGCAGTTTAGCTAGCATTTAGTTAGCATTTCACCATGTCCTGGTTCTGGGAACATTTTGACATTATATTTACCTTTGTCTGCCTTTACGCACTTATTAACCAAACTAGACTGCTTATGTTTTACTCTCTGTATCGTATGACAGTGATGAGGTACCGGTCTCTGGAGAGGAGCTAGTCCGTTAGCCTTTAGCTCTTTATCAATCAGAGCCTCATCAGGTGAGGAACACACACACACACACACACACACACACACACACACACAACACACACACACACACACACACACACACACACACATCATTATAATGAGAGAGTTCCTCAAATTAATGCCAAATATTAAGAAAGTGTATTATTATTATTTTTATAATTGTTTTGTATTATTTTTGATATATTAACTAATTGAGAATTTACGGCATTATATGTAGATTTTATTTCATTATCTTAACATTTTAGGTCTTTATTTTGATATTATTTTATTATTTCAACATGTTATTATTTTGAGATATTAAGTCTTTATTTTCTGGTTTTATTTTATTTCCCGTCAGATTCTGTGACCTTTACGTCGCTTTACGTCATCTCCATGGCAACATCAAACACAACGACCTGACTCGTTTTCTTAGCTAGCATCTAGTTAGCATTTCACCCTGTTCTGGTCCTGGAGACGTTTAAACATTATATTTAACGTTCTCTTCGTTGACGCATTTTTTAGGTTAGTTTTCCATCTTATCTTTAATGTGTCCGTCCGCTGGGAGAGTCTCTGGAGAGGAGCTAGTCCGTTAGCCTTTAGCTCTATCGAGCAGAGCCTCATCAGGTGAGCACACACACACACACACACACACACACACACACACACACACACACACACACACACATCATTATAATGAGAGAGTTCCTCAAACTAATGACAACATATTCAAAAGTCTATTCTTATTTTTCTTATTGTTTTGTATTATTTTGATATATTAACTCATTATTTTGAGGGCATTAGATTTGATTTCATTATCTTAACATTTGAAGTCTTTATTTTGATATTATTTTAACATGTTATTATTTGTAGATCTTTATTTTTTGGTATTCATTTACCATTTCTGGGGCCAGATTATATCTTTGATCAGCTCTGTTTCCATATGGTCCTGATGTCAAATAAGGTTTATTTGTTAAGTATAATGAATTGTGCCATCTCATGTCAGGTCGGGATAATAAACGAGCCCCTGAATGAACGGGCCAGCTGACCTTTAGCCTCTTAGCATGTTTCCTGGACAATAGTGATCTTATATAACCATCAATTACCCCTCAATGTGATTTGACATGAGCTGTAAAGCCATTTAGAGTCCTGCGCAGGGCTAATCTTCACCTTTCATTATGGTTATGACTACTGAAGGTAATGTGGCATTTTAAAACATCTTTTCTAAGGAGTGTGTGTTTACCTGCCAGGTCTTTTTGTGTGTTTTCTCTGCAGCGTCTGCTGAACGCTCGGCTGCTTCTGAAAGGTTTCTTTCTGACAGGAGACACGATGGTGCGTCTCACCGTGGATCTCATCGCTAAATCTAGAAACCACTTCAAAAAGAAAAGAGGCCTTTCCTTCCCAGAGTACCTGAGGACGCTCACACACCTCCACTTCTTCAGCAAGAACATCGAGGACATAGTAAGAGCTTCAACTCTAGATTATCTTCCTCCGAGGTGGGAAGTAACTCAGTACCTCGCTGGAAGTCTTTCAAAAAAACAACTCAAAACACATTTGTACAATTTAGCCATTTAGGAAGTGAACTGCTGCTCTGCTGCACGTTCTCAATGCATTTGAACCTGTCCTCTGATTGTGTGTTGAATTTTCACTATCCTCCTTTTAATGCACAATTTCATCGTTGTACCTTTGATCTAAATGTATTTTTTATATGTCTACTATATGCTACTTTGTTTTGATGTCTTTTGCTGGTAACTGTATGCTGTGTGATATCAATGATCTGTGAAATGTCAAGAACTGCACTTATTGTATGAAAGGTGCTATACAAATAAAGATTATTATTATTATTTACTCAAGTACTGTACTTAAGTACAATTTTGAGATACTTGTACTTTACTTGAGTATTTCCATGCTATGCCACTTCATACTTTTACTCCTCTACAATTCAGAGGTAAATGGTGTACTTTACTCAAGTACAAGATCTGAGTACTTCTACTTTCACTCAAGTACAAGATCTGAGTACTTCTACTTTACTCAAGATCTGAGTACTTCTACTTTACTCAAGATCTGAGTACTTCTACTTTCACTCAAGATCTGAGTACTTCTACTTTCACTCAAGATCTGAGTACTTCTACTTTACTCAAGATCTGAGTACTTCTACTTTCACTCAAGATCTGAGTACTTCTACTTTACTCAAGATCTGAGTACTTCTACTTTTACTCAAGATCTGAGTACTTCTCCTTTCACTCAAGATCTGAGTACTTCTCCTTTCACTCAAGATCTGAGTACTTCTCCTTTCACTCAAGATCTGAGTACTTCTCCTCCTCTGATCTTCCTCTCTTCTTTAACCTTTCTCCTCCTCCTTGTTTCAGGGGGATCTCTCGATGTGTAGAAACCTCACCGTTCTCTATCTGTACGATAATCACATCTCACACATCTGCAACCTGGCCTTCGCCTGCAACCTCACACACCTGTACATGCAGAACAACAACCTCACACACATGGACAACCTGCACAACCTGCAGAGGCTCAACAAACTGTGAGTACACACACCTGTGCATGCAGAACAACAACCTCACACACCTGTGCATGCAGAACAACAACCTCACACACCTGTGCATGCAGAACAACAACCTCACACACCTGTGCATGCAGAACAACAACCTCACACACCTGTGCATGCAGAACAACAACCTCACACACCTGGACATGCAGAACAACAACCTCACACACCTGTGCATGCAGAACAACAACCTCACACACCTGTGCATGCAGAACAACAACCTCACACACCTGGACAACCTGCAGAGGCTCAACAAACCTTGAGTACACACACCTTTAAAGGGACTGTTTATACATTTAGTCTTGTACTTATATGAGGATGTACTCTGTAGTCAGTGTATGATGTACTCTGTAGTCAGTGTATGATGTACTCTGTAGTCAGTGTATGTTGTACTCTGTAGTCAGTGTATGTTGTACTCTGTAGTCAGTGTATGTTGTACTCTGTAGTCAGTGTATGATGTACTCTGTAGTCAGTGTATGATGTACTCTGTAGTCAGTGTATGTTGTACTCTGTAGTCAGTGTATGATGTACTCTGTAGTCAGTGTATGATGTACTCTGTAGTCAGTGTATGTTGTACTCTGTAGTCAGTGTATGTTGTACTCTGTAGTCAGTGTATGATGTACTCTGTAGTCAGTGTATGATGTACTCTGTAGTCAGTGTATGATGTACTCTGTAGTCAGTGTATGATGTACTCTGTAGTCAGTGTATGATCTGGAGTAGATGCAGTGTGTAGAAACAGAAAGGAAACGTAGTATTTTACTCCTAATCTATATCAGTTTCATGTATGCTATATTAAAGTGTTTTCTCTTCTTTATCCTAACATTGTACAGTCCTTTCTCCAGGGAACTGAACATGTTATCAAAGTACCACAAACTTACCAACCAATCAAGGCCATTTCTGTCTATTTGACTAAATCTCAGAGGTAAATATCAGACGTTTCACTCCAGTTTTTCGGACAGTTTTCATGAAAAGTACCCAGAGGACAGAGACAAAGCTAGAATATGATGCATTGCTGCAGAATTTGTAAAATGCAACGTACACACTCATGTTTTACTGCACAATCAATACGTTCAGTACTGATAATACCTATACTATACATTATTATATATACTTAAATAGGGTTTTAATACAGGACTTTTACTTGCAAGCGTGTACAGTATAGCTTGTTGTATTCAATGTATTGCAGTAGGATGGGAGTACTTCTTCCAGTACCTTTATAACACCTTTAATCTTGAAATAGTCATCTATCTTCCTCACTGATACTGGTGTCTCCTCAGGTACCTCGGAGGGAACAGGATCTTGGTGGTTGAAGGTTTGGAGAATCTTCCAGATCTGAGCGAGCTTCACCTGGAGAACCAGAGGCTGAACCCGGGGGAGAAGCTGCTCCTCGACCCCATGACCCTCCTCTGCCTCGCTGTGAGAACTATCTTTATCCTGCTCACTAGAGAGAGGAGAGGACGACCCCTCATTGTTAAAATCACATCTATTACCTGCTCACTAGAGAGAGGAGAGGACGACCCCTCACTGTTAAAATCACATCTATTACCTGCTCACTAGAGAGAGAAGAGGACGACCCCTCACTGTTAAAATCACATCTATTACCTGCTCACTAGAGAGAGAAGAGGACGACCCCTCACTGTTAAAATCACATCTATTACCTGCTCACTAGAGAGAGGAGAGGACGACCCCTCACTGTTAAAATCACATCTATTACCTGCTCACTAGAGAGAGGAGAGGACGACCCCTCACTGTTAAAATCACATCTATTACCTGCTCACTAGAGAGAGAGAAGAGGACGACCCCTCACTGTTAAAATCACATCTATTACCTGCTCACTAGAGAGAGAGGAGAGGACGACCCCTCACTGTTAAAATCACATCTATTACCTGCTCACTAGAGAGAGGAGAGGGACCCCTCACTGTTAAAATCACATCTATTACCTGCTCACTGAGAGAGAGGAGAGGACGACCCCTCACTGTTAAAATCACATCTATTACCTGCTCACTAGAGAGAGGAGAGGACGACCCCTCACTGTTAAAATCACATCTATTACCTGCTCACTAGAGAGAGGAGAGGACGACCCCTCACTGTTAAAATCACATCTATTACCTGCTCACTAGAGAGAGGAGAGGACGACCCCTCACTGTTAAAATCACATCTATTACCTGCTCACTAGAGAGAGGAGAGGACGACCCCTCACTGTTAAAATCACATCTATTACCTGCTCACTAGAGAGAGGAGAGGACGACCCCTCACTGTTAAAATCACATCTATTACCTGCTCACTAGAGAGAGGAGAGGACGACCCCTCACTGTTAAAATCACATCTATTACCTGCTCACTAGAGAGAGGAGAGGACGACCCCTCACTGTTAAAATCACATCTATTACCTGCTCACTAGAGAGAGGAGAGGACGACCCTCACTGTTAAAATCACATCTATTACCTGCTCACTAGAGAGAGGAGAGGACGACCCCTCACTGTTAAAATCACATCTATTACCTGCTCACTAAAGAGAGAGAAGAGGACGACCCCTCACTGTTAAAATCACATCTATTACCTGCTCACTAGAGAGAGGAGAGGACGACCCCTCACTGTTAAAATCACATCTATTACCTGCTCACTAGAGAGAGAGAAGAGGACGACCCCTCACTGTTAAAATCACATCTATTACCTGCTCACTAAAGAGAGGAGAGGACGACCCCTCACTGTTAAAATCACATCTATTACCTGCTCACTAGAGAGAGGAGAGGACGACCCCTCACTGTTAAAATCACATCTATTACCTGCTCACTAGAGAGAGGAGAGGACGACCCCTCACTGTTAAAATCACATCTATTACCTGCTCACTAGAGAGAGAAGAGAGGACGACCCCTCACTGTTAAAATCACATCTATTACCTGCTCACTAGAGAGAGAGGAGAGGACGACCCCTCACTGTTAAAATCACATCTATTACCTGCTCACTAGAGAGAGGAGAGGACGACCCCTCACTGTTAAAATCACATCTATTACCTGCTCACTAAAGAGAGGAGAGGACGACCCCTCACTGTTAAAATCACATCTATTACCTGCTCACTAGAGAGAGGAGAGGACGACCCCTCACTGTTAAAATCACATCTATTACCTGCTCACTAGAGAGAGAGGAGAGGACGACCCCTCACTGTTAAAATCACATCTATTACCTGCTCACTAGAGAGAGGAGAGGACGACATTATATACGATATATTAACTAATTATTTTGAGAATTTAGGGCATTATTTATAGACTTTATTTTATTATTTTAACATTTGAAGTCTTCATTTTGATATCTTCTGATATTACTGTAACACGTCATAATTGTTTAGATGTTAAGTATTTCTTTTGTACTTTGTAAATGTGCCGTTGAGATCTTCTAAACCCTCCGTAATCCCTGTGCTCTGTCTCTGCACAGGGATCTCTTTGCGTCCTAAACATCAACAACAACAACATCGATGACATCAGAGACCTGGCGGCGCTGAAGGAGCTCCGACATTTCTCTGCTGCGGACAACAGGCTGAACAATCTGGAGGTAAACACAAACATCTCTCTCTCAGAGCTAGCTCTCAGTGTCTGGGTGCTTCTTTTGATTACTGCACATATTTGATTCCATTAAATATCGATGTAAATACTGCAATAACAATAATAACAATAACAATAATAACAATAATAATAATAATAATAATAACAATAATAATAATAATAACAATAATAATAATAATAACAATAATAATAATAATAATAATAATAACAATAATAATAATAATAATAATAACAATAATAATAATAACAATAATAATACTTAATTCCCAGGCGCTTGTTCAGGAGAGGCTCTGGGGACAAAACGAGATCAAAAGCAATAAACAATTATTAAAACAGCAACACGACATCATTCACCAATTAAAAGCCTCTTTTGAAGGTGGGGGGGGGGTCGGTGCAGTCTCTGCAGTCTCTGAAGGCTCTGTCCCCCAGAGGGTCGGTGCAGTCTCTGAAGGCTCTGTCCCCTAGAGGGTCGGTGCAGTCTCTGCAGTCTCTGAAGGCTCTGTCCCCCAGAGGGTCGGTGCAGTCTCTGAAGGCTCTGTCCCCCAGAGGGTCGGTGCAGTCTCTGCAGTCTCTGAAGGCTCTGTCCCCCAGAGGGTCGGTGCAGTCTCTGCAGTCTCTGAAGGCTCTGTCCCCCAGAGGGTCGGTGCAGTCTCTGAAGGCTCTGTCCCCCCAGAGGGTCGGTGCAGTCTCTGCAGTCTCTGAAGGCTCTGTCCCCCCAGAGGGAGGGGGCAGCGATGGAGGAGGCTCTGTCCCCCCAGAGGGAGGGGGCAGCGATGGAGAAGGCTCTGTCCCCCCAGAGGGAGGGGGCAGCGATGGAGAAGGCTCTGTCCCCCCAGAGGGAGGGGGCAGCGATGGAGAAGGCTCTGTCCCCCCAGAGGGTCGGTGCAGTCTCTGAAGGCTCTGTCCCCCCAGAGGGAGGGGGCAGCGATGGAGAAGGCTCTGTCCGGTGGACCAGGTCGGTGAGGGGGGGGGGGCCTGGTTATTCAGAACTTTGTGTGTTAGCAGAAGGATTTTGAAGTGTATTCGTTGACAGACAGGGAGCCAGTGCAGGTTCTGGAGGACGGGGGGGATGTGGTCTCTGGAGCCAGTGCAGGTTCTGGAGGACGGGGGGGATGTGGTCTCTGGAGCCAGTGCAGGTTCTGGAGGACGGGGGGATGTGGTCTCTGGAGCCAGTGCAGGTTCTGGAGGACGGGGGGATGTGGTCTCTGGAGCCAGTGCAGGTTCTGGAGGACGGGGGGGATGTGGTCTCTGGAGCCAGTGCAGGTTCTGGAGGACGGGGGGGATGTGGTCTCTGGAGCCAGTGCAGGTTCTGGAGGACGGGGGGGATGTGGTCTCTGGAGCCAGTGCAGGTTCTGGAAGACGGGGGGATGTGGTCTCTGGAGCCAGTGCAGGTTCTGGAAGACGGGGGGGATGTGGTCTCTGGAGCCAGTGCAGGTTCTGGAGGACGGGGGGGATGTGGTCTCTGGAGCCAGTGCAGGTTCTGGAGGACGGGGGGGATGTGGTCTCTGGAGCCAGTGCAGGTTCTGGAGGACGGGGGGGATGTGGTCTCTGGAGCCAGTGCAGGTTCTGGAGGACGGGGGGGATGTGGTCTCATTTTGTGTACGCACCACGACATCAAGTCCAGTTCAATTCAATTCAAATGTATTTATATAGCCCAATGTCACAAAACACATTTGTCTCAGAGGTGATGATGATGATGATGATGATGATGATGATGATGATGATGATGATGATGATGATGTGAAAACAACAAACATATCTGAGAATATAATAAAATGACAAGATAAATGTGAAAATACCAATGAATGTACAAAACAATGACACGACTACAGTTAGAATACAATAATTAAAATCCCAAGGGTCCATGAGGATGTTTAAAAGCAGTCCTGAGTGAACGCATAGAGGAAAGTCTTCAGCCTCCCAGCAGCTCTGCATGCCCTCAGAGTCTGAGTGAACGCATAGAGGAAAGTCTTCAGCCTCCCAGCAGCTCTGCATGCCCTCAGAGTCTGAGTGAACGCTGTAGAGGAAAGTCTTCAGCCTCCCAGCAGCTCTGCATGCCCTCAGAGTCTGAGTGAACACATAGAGGAAAGTCTTCAGCCTCCCAGCAGCTCTGCATGCCCTCAGAGTCTGAGTGAACGCATAGAGGAAAGTCTTCAGCCTCCCAGCAGCTCTGCATGCCCTCAGAGTCTGAGTGAACGCTGTAGAGGAAAGTCTTCAGCCTCCCAGCAGCTCTGCATGCCCTCAGAGTCTGAGTGAACGCTGTAGAGGAAAGTCTTCAGCCTCCCAGCAGCTCTGCATGCCCTCAGAGTCTGAGTGAACGTGTGGTTCTGCAGCCAAGTGTGAAATGAGATGGAGAGCCGGGTTCTGAACAACTCAATCCTGTGAAATCCCAACAACGTTCATAGGATTATTCAACCAATCAGAGAGACTCTCTCTCTCCTTTCCCTCCACTCTCTCTCTCTCCTTTCCCTCCACTCTCTCTCTCCTTTTCCTCCTCTCTCCTTTCCCTCCATTCTCTCTCCTTTTCCTCCTCTCTCTCTCTCCTTTCCCTCCATTCTCTCTCCTTTTCCTCCTCTCTCTCTCTCCTTTGCCTCCACTCTCTCTCTCCTTTCCCTCCTCTCTCTCTCTCCTTTGCCTCCACTCTCTCTCTCCTTTCCCTCCTCTCTCTCTCTCCTTTCCCTCCACACTCTCTCTCTCCTTTCCCTCCTCTCTCTCTCTCCTTTGCCTCCACTCTCTCTCTCCTTTCCCTCCTCTCTCTCTCTCCTTTCCCTCCACACTCTCTCTCTCCTTTTCCTCCTCTCTCTCTCCCCTTTTCCTCCTCTCTCTCTCCTTTCCCTCCTCTCTCTCTCTCCTTTCCCTCCTCTCTCTCTCCTTTCCCTCCTCTCTCTCTCTCCTTTCCTCCTCTCTCTCTCTCCTTTCCCTCCTCTCTCTCCTTTCCCTCCTCTCTCTCTCTCCTTTCCCTCCTCTCTCTCTCCTTTCCCTCCTCTCTCTCTCTCCTTTCCCTCCTCTCTCTCTCCTTTCCCTCCTCTCTCTCTCTCCTTTCCCTCCAGGAGAGAGAAAGTGGAGGAAAAGAGATCAACTCCCCTCTCTCTGACGGACAGCTTCAAACCAGCAGCACTCTCTCTCTTCTCTTGTGTTTGAGCCTCTCTTCAGTATGAACTGATATAAACTGCGGGCTTGAGGTGTTAATCCCTCTCTCTCTCTAGCTGTCTCTTATAATCGACCCCCTGCTGAGCGGAGTGAGTTTCCTCTGCAGGTAATTGCCGTACACGTGTCATCTTCCCCAGATATCTGCCATAATGTATACAGCCCGTCTGCCCGTATCGATCCAGAGGAGACGTGTTTCTGCACCATCGATCCCTCGGCTGGAGGAAGATTTATGGATTTTTAAAAGAGATTATGACAGGAAGTCAGCCGGGTGAAGAATGAGGAGAATCTCTGTTAGGGAGCGTCTAATACGATCTCCTTTAGATATATAGTACAAATACTTCGTTACTAAGTACATGTTTCTGGTACCACTACTTATTTTTCTGACCACTTTTTACTTTGACTTCTTACATTTCTAACTCAAATACCTGTACTTTCTACTTCTTACATTTCTAACCCAAATACCTGTACTTTCTACTTCTTCCATGTTGAACCCAAATACCTGTACTTTCTACTTCTTACATGTTGAACCCAAATACCTGTACTTTCTACTTCTTCCATGTTGAACCCAAATACCTGAACTTTCTACTTCTTACATGTTGAACCCAAATACCTGTACTTTCTACTTCTTCCATGTTCCAAACAGGCTGGTTCCTTTAGTCTGAATGTGTGTTTGGTGGCGTGATCATTATTATTTAGAGTCATTGCGTGCCTATTGATTTGAACACGATCCGTGTATCCATCATTTCCTGGTCTTCTCTAAAGAAGAGGGACCAATGAAAACGTTGTCATGTTGCCGTTGTTCAACATGGAAACATTCATTAGCTAACAATGACATTATTGATCTATTAATATAAAGGGAGGTCAGGTACTCTTTAAAACAGCTGCTAGTTATGGGTACTTTTTACTGAAGTACATTTCAAAGCCTCTTTACTTTCACTTAAGAAGTTTAGTCAGTACTTCTACTTTCACCAGAGTATCTTTAAACAGGAGTATCTGTACTTCTACCTGAGTAAAGGATGTACTTTTGCCTCTCTGACTGTAATAGACTAAATCACAGTAGAATTGGAGGTTCATATGAAGGAGGAGGGTTCAGCCTCTTTACGCCCACATATATGTGTGTTTTCGGGGGGGAAAGCTTGAGTGACGGCCCTGACACGATCATTTATCAAAGTGGGCTCGGGGGTCCGGCTCGGCGCTGATTGCAGAGACAGGAAGGAGAGGAACAGTCCGAGCGTGTCCAGAGAGGATTCATATTTCAGCTGCGATTAATGCGCCTTTAGATAAACATACAAGTGAAACATGACACACACACACACACACACACACACGCTCTGTTTATTAGTCTGCATGTTCCCTCTCAGGATGAATATGCATCATGTTTACTCAACAGTTTCCTGGTTCACATTAACTGTGATTCATTGAGGGTTGAACTGAAAGCACAGCTTAATATCAGGGTTTTTATCTTCATGGTTCATCTGCAGACTGTTCTATAGATTCAGTGTTTAGTCAAGTGTCCGAAATAGTGAAAAAAGTCTTTAAATGTCTTGTTATTTGACATTAAAAAGAGAAAAGCAGAAAATCTCCACGTTAGAGAAAACTGCTTTTTCTGATGTATTTTCATGCAAAACGATGAATGATTGATATTTATATGTTATTCTACCCTCTGATCAGTTGTTATGAATATGCATCATGTCCTGTTCAGTGATCAGCATAGACGTCCAGACGCTCTGTTGTTCATTAAGGGTTACAATAAAAGCACCAAATAATACTAGAGCAGCAATTTATGATTCTTTTCTAGTTCTAGTT
>CM062285.1:244052-296552 GCA_031216635.1 Dissostichus eleginoides
TCTTATTACTTATAATTTAGGGTGAATAAATCGAGCAATAAATGTCTGTAACTGTGTCTCTGCAGCCCGGCGATCACATATCATATATAGTTACAGAACAATAAATAGCTTTTAATAAGAGGTATGAAATATAATTTGAGGTGAATGAAAGTGTGTCTGCAGGTCAGCGAGCAGCCCGACATCATGCACAGAAACAATTCAGTTAATAGAACAATAAATGGCACATAAAGAGTCTGATTACTTATAATTTAAGGTGAATAAATCGAGCAATAAATGTCTGTAACTGTGTCTCTGCAGCTCGGCGATAACATATCATATATAGTTACAGAACAATAAATAGCTTTTAATAAGACGTATGAAATATAATTTGAGGTGAATGAAAGTGTGTCTGCAGGTCAGCGAGCAGCCCGACATCATGCAGAAACAATTCAGTTAATAGAACACTAAATGGCACATAAAGAGTCTGATTACTTATAATTTAAGGTGAATAAAACGAGCAATAAATGTCTAAAGGTGTCTCTCTGCAGCCCGAATAACTTATCATATATAGTTAATAGAACAATAAATAGCACACACATTCTTATTGATAGTAATTGAAGGTTAATAAAGAGTGTGTGTGCGCAGGTCAGAGAGGTCCTGATGTCCCGGAGAGGAGCGCTCTGCTCCGGAGCTGCGGGGGGTCAGAGCTCTGCCTCCAGCCCGAGATCCAGCCCTGATGCCCGGCTGCAGAGCACCGCGGGGGGTCCTGATGGTCCCAGTGGTCTCGCAGGGAGTCCTGATGGGGGTCCTGATGGTCTCGCGGGGGGTCCCGGTGGTGCACGAGGCAGGCCGGCAGCAGCGAACGCAGCGCGCGAGAGGAGTCGCGTGCAGACCCTGCGCTCAGCCTTCCTCGAGCTCCAGAGGACCCTGCCCTCAGTGCCTCGCGACACAAAGCTCTCCAAACTGGACGTGCTGATCCTCGCGACCACTTACATCGCTCACCTGACCCGCACGCTGCACGAGGAGGGCGCGGAGCAGAGCGCGAGGCAGACGGAGGCGCTGACGTCTCTGAAGGGGGACGGGTACCTGCACCCTGTCAAGGTAGGAATCACACATTTAATAATTATGAACGAAATGCAGAGCTAACACTAAACTCTCAACACCTTCATATCATATGTCATTGTTAGCAATGGCTGTGTTCTCATTTGCTTTCTCTCTATATAATGCATCAGAGCAGGGGGTCAAACTCAAATACAGTGGGCCAAAATTAAAAAATGGGTACTAGTCGAGGGCCGGACTGGTTCGATGTTTATGGCAGAACTTATTGAAATGAACTTATTGCACATATTAAACCTGGAACTAACAAAGCTTAAATGATTGCCTATAAAAACAACATTAAACATTAAATAACCCGTTGCATTCATTTCTTCTGGCTGCAGATTTTCCGGAGTCATTTCTTCTGGCTCTATCTGCAGATTTTCCGGAGTCATTTCTTCTGGCTCTATCTGCAGATTTTCCGGAGTCATTTCTTATGAGTACATTTTTCCACAGGCCAACAACAGCTTCAAAAAAACATTTCCCTCAACAAAAAAAAAAAACATGGGTTAGGGGTGTCGCAAGAAAGGAAACATCCATTGAAACTCAGTTTGCTGCTGTGATGCAGTTCAAGCCAGATACTTGGCATCTCATCTTGGGTGCAAGGTCATCAATGTTTGGGCTCAGGCTCTGAGCGGAGGAGACCCTCAGGATGGAGTGAAGGTGTGCGTGCAATATACCGGAGGGCCAGATCTAATAGTAATTCAAAAATGATCCTGCGGGCCGAAATGAAATCCACCACGGGCCGGATTTGGCCCCCGGGCCTTGAGTTTGACACATGTGCGTTAGAGGGATAAGCTGATAAGTAAAGTAACACGGGTTGAATCATTTCTCCGTAGTCTCTTCATTCTTAACGTCATCCTGCTGCTTTAAATCCCTGCACCGTGTCAAGGTAGAAACAAAACATTTAGTAATGAACGAAATGTCTGCAGAGCTCAAATGTAAACTCTCAACACCTTGAATGGGAGATGTTTGAGTTGCAGCAGCATCAAAACACAAAGGCATTGAACATTAGAGAAATCAAAAGACTGGAAATAAACTATCCGAAATGTAAACATCTCAAAAGAAATAAAATAGCATTCAAAAAGTAGAAGATATACATGTGGAAATACCAACCCACTCTCTTCAGTCTGCGTACAAATGACACGACTTTACACATTGGAAATGCGTGCAGAAGTCCGGATTTGCGTGCATATGATACGCTAACCATTCCCATTGAGATCTGAGGCCGAGTTTTGCGTGCATATTATACGCCACGTTTCGTGCCTGCAGCACTTGTTTTGTCCGGTCGGGTCTCGGTAGACCGGAAGATTTAGGTTATATACCCACATGGCAGCTCATTGTTACTCTGTAATTCTACTCCACTATAATTCAGAGGTCAACCTGGTATTTTTACTCCACTACATTTATTTTAGTTACTTTGCAGATTCTGATTAATGATGTGAAATATAAACAACCCTTAAAGCAGACTTTAGTTACACCTGAACTCGTTGAAGTTATGCAATGAATGAAACACTTGGGTCACAGCTTCCTCAACAGGACATCTATCAACATGTGTGTATACCTCCACCATTAAACTGTCCAATTCTGCACATTTCATATTCTATCTACATACATAAGAGTATAATTAATGTGTATAATATCAGTTCAAATAAGTGCTTCAACATAGGCAGGAAAGCAATATATTAGACGTTAAGTACTTTGTCAGGCTTAATATTTATGTGTAGATATCCCAAAAGCTTTTTTCTTATTTAAAAGAAGACCTTAACCTAAAGTATTCTTTAATGTTTAAATAAAGGTTAATTAGTTTGTCTGTTTTGCACATCCTCCTATCCGGCACTAAACTGTTTTATTGTAGAGATCACTTACAGTATCTTCTTGATTTTTGATATTCTATATTTCTATCATTGACCTTCTACTTTCCCCCTATAGTATGTAGAGTATGTACTCTTAATATGTTTTTCATCAAATAACATTATTCAACAAAAATAACATTATTCAACAAAAATAATTCAATAACGTGCTTTAACCACTAGGCGGCGCACACAAGGTACACACAGCATACTAATAATAACTTTGTATTATTAGTGTAGGACACTTATGTATGTATAACATCTGAAGATGTGTAGTTTTATTCATGTTTTCACATCATTTTACAGGATATTGCTAAACTATTTCTCATGTTTTACTTCTACACATTAATATCTGATTTGTAAAACATCACAGACAGAAAGGTATATCTGTCATTTAATGGTAAGCTATTGAAATGGTGATTCCATAGATGTGTCTCCCATCACCCAAAACCCCTGACTATTCTCTCAACTCAGTATTTACATTCTTATATTCAAAGAAAATCAGTCTTTAAAAACTACAAGTCCTTTATCAGCTGTGCACCGTGATGGTGTAAATATAACCTATCTACCAATTGGATCAAATATAAAAGTCAGCCGAATTAGTGTTGATACTGCAAGGAGACGTATTGTGTGAAGAGAAATGGAAGATGTTGTTTAATTGCTGATATATTTATGATCCACGTCACGTATTCAGTTTCCGGCATTTCTTCCAGTTTGTCAGAAGTCTTCTAATCAGGGCTCTATAAATAAAGAACTACGGCAGATGTGTAATATTAATGCAGCCGAACCGTGTATTACGATGCCGTTATGTGATGACTTCCAAAGAGAAAAGCAAGCACACTCGGAATAAAGTATTATTTTCTTTTTTTAAATGTTTTTCGGATTTCATATCGCATTAACACCATATCCCAGCGTGCATTGCGGCTAAACAATCCAATCACCGAGCTTCTAGCTGAGGATCTTGGGTAATCAGTTCAGTGGGTTTGTGGTGTGCGCAATGATGCTCGAAATGTCCCTTATAGGCCTACGTCTGTTTCCGGTGACTTTATTTACGGCTAAAAAGCCCGAGATTATGGAATTAAACGAATAAATAAAAACAAGGATAATTGTGTGTTATTGTTGAGTAAATAACGGTGTGTTATTTAGAAAAGAATAACAAATTAGAAGGAAAAAAATATAAATAATACAGATTTCATTATTCTGAAGCTCTGAGCCATTTCTTTTCCTCACAGACGGCAAAAAGAGTCCGACATTATACGATTTAAAATAAAAACAATAATCGTGGCTTGGTATTGAGTAAGAACATGTTTTATGAACCACACAGCTTCCGGTCTACCAAGACCCGACCGGACAAAACAAGTGCTGCAGGCACGAAACGTGGCGTATAATATGCACGCAAAACTCGGCCTCAGATCTCAATGGGAATGGTTAGCGTATCATATGCACGCAAAATCGGACACTTAAAGGTGGGGTAGGTAATTCACTTCAGAAACCCTTAAAGGTGGGGTAGGTAATTCACTTCAGAAACCCTTAAAGGTGGGGTAGGTAATTCACTTCAGAAACCTTAAAGGTGGGGTAGGTAATTCACTTCAGAAACCCTTAAAGGTGGGGTAGGTAATTCACTTCAGAAACCTTAAAGGTGGGGTAGGTAATTCCTTCAGAAACACCTTAAAGGTGGGGTAGGTAATTCACTTCAGAAACCCTTAAAGGTGGGGTAGGTAATTCACTTCAGAAACCCTTAAAGGTGGGGTAGGTAATTCACTTCAGCAACACTTAAAGGTGGGGAAGGTAATTCACTTCAGAAACCCTTAAAGGTGGGGTAGGTAATTCACTTCAGAAACCTTAAAGGTGGGGTAGGTAATTCACTTCAGAAACTTAAAGGTGGGGTAGGTAATTCACTTCAGAAACCTTAAAGGTGGGGTAGGTAATTCACTTCATAAACCCTTAAAGGTAGGGTAGGTAATTCCTTCAGAAACCCTTAAAGGTGGGTAGGTAATTCCTTCAGAAACCCTTAAAGGTGGGGTAGGTAATTCACTTCAGAAACCCTTAAAGGTGGGGTAGGTATTCACTTCAGAAACCCTTAAAGGTGGGGTAGGTATTCACTTCAGAAACCCTTAAAGGTGGGGTAGGTCATTCCCTTCAGAAACCCTTAAAGGTGGGGTAGGTCATTCCCTTCAGAAACCCTTAAAGGTGGGGTAGGTCATTCACTTCAGAAACCCTTAAAGGTGGGGTAGGTATTCCTTCAGAAACCCTTAAAGGTGGGGTAGGTAATTCACTTCAGAAACCCTTAAAGGTGGGGTAGGTATTCCCTTCAGAAACCCTTAAAGGTGGGGTAGGTATTCACTTCAGAAACCCTTAAAGGTGGGGTAGGTATTCCCTTCAGAAACCCTTAAAGGTGGGGTAGGTAATTCCCTTCAGAAACCCTTAAAGGTGGGGTAGGTCATTCCCTTCAGAAACCCTTAAAGGTGGGGTAGGTCATTCCTTCAGAAACCCTTAAAGGTGGGGTAGGTATTCCCTTCAGAAACCCTTAAAGGTGGGGTAGGTCATTCACTTCAGAAACCCTTAAAGGTGGGGTAGGTATTCCCTCAGAAACCCTTAAAGGTGGGGTAGGTAATTCCCTTCAGAAACCCTTAAAGGTGGGGTAGGTAATTCACTTCAGAAACCCTTAAAGGTGGGGTAGGTCATTCCCTTCAGAAACCCTTAAAGGTGGGGTAGGTCATTCCCTTCAGAAACCCTTAAAGGTGGGGTAGGTAATTCACTTCAGAAACCCTTAAAGGTGGGGTAGGTCATTAACTTCAGAAACCCTTAGAGGTGGGGTAGGTAATTCACTTCAGAAACCCTTAAAGGTGGGGTAGGTAATTCCCTTCAGAAACCCTTAAAGGTGGGGTAGGTAATTCACTTCAGAAACCCTTAAATGGGGTAGGTATTCCTTCAGAAACCCTTAAAGGTGGGGTAGGTAATTCCCTTCAGAAACCCTTAAAGGTGGGGTAGGTCATTCCCTTCAGAAACCCTTAAAGGTGGGGTAGGTCATTCCCTTCAGAAACCCTTAAAGGTGGGGTAGGTCATTCCCTTCAGAAACCCTTAAAGGTGGGGTAGGTCATTCACTTCAGTCAAACCCTTAAAGGTGGGGTAGGTAATTCCCTTCAGAAACCCTTAAAGGTGGGTAGTAATTCCCTTCAGAAACCCTTAAAGGTGGGGTAGGTCATTCCCTTCAGAAACCCTTAAAGGTGGGGTAGGTCATTCCCTTCAGAAACCCTTAAAGGTGGGGTAGGTCATTCACTTCAGAAACCCTTAAAGGTGGGGTAGGTAATTCCCTTCAGAAACCCTTAAAGGTGGGGTAGGTCATTCCCTTCAGAAACCCTTAAAGGTGGGGTAGGTCATTCCCTTCAGAAACCCTTAAAGGTGGGGTAGGTCATTCCCTTCAGAAACACTTAAAGGTGGGGTAGGTCATTCCCTTCAGATGGAATGCTCTTAACATCCCGATAGCAATGAATACATTAAATGCTTTGAAGCCGTGGCGCTGTAAAAAGCACGACCAATCATCTGCCTCGGCCCGGGTCAGATGATTGGACGGCCTACCTGCCTGTCAGCCTTCCATCTCGAGCTGTTTCTGCATTCTTACCTACCCCACCTTTAAGGAATGTTTTGTTTGTTTTGATCAATTGATTTTATTGTGGAATATCTTTACTCTGATGGAGAAGATGGATGGATGGATCTTTACTCTGATGCTAAAATGCAAACTATAATGACCTAAATGCTTTATAAATGATGTTGTATATTTGTAGAAGCATATAGCACCATGAATGCATCCTCTGCGCTTGTCTCGGGATGCTCCAGTGAATACAGGATTATTCATCTATTGGGAGGTTTTTTATGAACGAAATGTCTCCTTTTTAGCACACATTTAAGGGACTTGTAACCTTCATTTCCCTTTTGGGCAGCATTACGCATCTCAGGAGGATTTGGTGCTTTACTGCCTTTAGCCACTCGCTTCATGAATGATGTGGAATATCTTTCAGAGCACGCACCATCATGTTCTCCTGGTCTTTGGGCCGGTTTCAGGGGAGGATCTAGTCATGAAAGGTTGGGTTGTTAGTCTTTGTAAACTAAACGTGTCCCTGCACAGAAAAACCTTTCTTTTTAGTCCCTATAGTCTTTATAATTGATGTGAGACATTTCTAGAAGCATGCACCATGATGCCTTCCTCCTCTCTGACCCTGTTTACGAGGTTTATTTAATAAAGAATGAAATGTCTTTCAGAAATGGCCCATGAGGTCCAGACTGTACGTGGGTGCCAGCGGACAGTTCCTGAACCGAAACCCCTCAGAGTCGGAGAACCAAGAACCCTCGACCTCACGCAGCAACACGGACTAACACCATCTCTATTAAAGGTCCCCTATCATCCTCTTCTTCATCAATATATCCCAGGTCTCAGATATATCCAGAGCCTGTCTCTGATTGGCTGAAACACCAAACAGATCATTGCAGCATCCCATAATCCCCTCTGTTTCAGCCCTGTTTCCAAAGTGCTGATTCTCTGTCTGTTACTTTAGATGAAAATAAGGTTATGTTATTCATCGTTATGACATCATCAAGTGGCCAAAATCTGATCAGCTCATTTTCAGACAGGTTTTTATAGAAATGTGTAAAGAGAGAGTCTCTCTACACAGAGGGGACACGTGTTGATGTAGAAGAGACACGTGTCCCCTCTGTGTGAAGAGAGAGTCTCTCTACACAGAGGGGACACGTGTTGATGTAGAAGAGACACGTGTCCCCTCTGTGTGAAGAGAGAGTCTCTTTACACAGAGGGGACACATGTTGATGTAGAAGAGACACGTGTCCCCTCTGTGTGAAGAGAGAGTCTCTCTACACAGAGGGGACACATGGTGATGTAGAAGAGACACGTGTCCCCTCTGTGTGAAGAGAGAGTCTCTCTACACAGAGGGGACACGTGTTGATGTAGAAGAGACATGAAGAAGTGGATTTTGCAGAATAGGTGCCCTTTAAAGCATTTTAAATATGAGCATGCAGCAGCATCATGATTGTGGACCTCCACTATAAGACATTGTAAATTAATATATTATTTTATTGTATAGATGTTATTGTGTGTGTGTCTGTGTTGTTGTTGTTGTTTTTATTATTGTGTGTCTGCAGCTACATGTTCTGCAGGAATTTGAGGTAAAGAGTCGCCGTCATGCTTCAGATGGAAGAGTTGCACTAAATGCATGTGTGTGAAAACTAAACATCTGTCATGTGAAGTGTTCTGTCAGCGCCACACAAAGAGAGTCTCGCTCCACATGAGCGCTGAAATGTGAAGAAAGACTGAATAAAGACTGCAGAGAAACAACACGAGGCTCCGGGTCTAACTGAGAACATACATTAAAGAGTCCTTTTTATTAGGCCTAATAGTATTATCATTATTGCTCTATTTATCATAGATATCTTTAAAATGTTTTAAACATGGAATTAGATACAGCTGTGGGGCTCACCTAAAACAAATGTGGGGATTTAATCATAAAACACAAAGTTTAATTTCACTAAATAAATAATAGTTTTAACATCAGAGGGGTTAAACCAGAATACATGTTATACATTATTTTGTATTTATTCAGCTGTGTTTAAGGATGTTTAAGAAAGCAAACAATGATGACCTATATCTTTGATTAAATATGATTTTATGCCTCTCCAAATGAACCATGAAGCACATTAGAGAAATGAAGCTCAGCGCAAGTTCAACCAGGAAGACCGTCTTTCCTCATTCATTTACTATTTCCATGTTACTACTCTCTCTCCTCTCAATAAGTGATCGGGGGCGTCACTCCCCAGCTTAACCAATCACTTCGCTCTATTCTCACAAGCCTATCATAGCGCTCGGCTAACCCTTTTAAAAGTGCTCTCCCTCTCTGACAGCTGTCATTTCAGGTGACTCGACGCAACCCCCCTCCCCCCCTTTTCACCTCCTGTCCCTCTGAATCCAGGGTCAAGCTAAGCCCCTCCCCTTCAGACCGACCCAAACCATCCATTCACCACCACCAGGGTCAAGCTAAGCCCCTCCCCTTCAGACCGACCCAAACCATCCATTCACCACCAGGGTCAAGCTAAGCCCCTCCCCTTCAGACCGACCCCAACCATCCATTCACCACCACCAGGGTCAAGCTAAGCCCTCCCCTTCAGACCGACCCAACCATCCATTCACCACCACCAGGGTCAAGCTAAGCCCCTCCCCTTCAGACCGACCCAAACCATCCATTCACCACCAGGGTCAAGCTAAGCCCCTCCCCTTCAGACCGAACCCAACCATCTATTCACCACCACCAGGGTCAAGCTAAGCCCCTCCCCTTCAGACCGACCCAAACCATCCATTCACCACCAGGGTCAAGCTAAGCCCCTCCCCTTCAGACCGAACCCAACCATCCATTCACCACCACCAGGGTCAAGCTAAGCCCCTCCCCTTCAGACCGACCCAAACCATCCATTCACCACCAGGGTCAAGCTAAGCCCCTCCCCTTCAGACCGAACCCAACCATCTATTCACCACCACCAGGGTCAAGCTAAGCCCCTCCCCTTCAGACCGACCCCAACCATCCATTCACCACCACCAGTGTCTAGACCCCGGGGGGTTTCATCTGATCGGTTCTCCCCTCCCGAATGATACTCCTGCACAACGGGGCCTAATCGCCAAAACTCCATTACATTCATTTGTGTATTCCTGGCAATAAATATGTATTCTTCCATCAACACCGTCTCTCCTGATTGAACTGTCATTAGGACATTTGAGCTCTTTTGTTCAATAACATATAAGGTCAACAAAAGGAAAGGATGATGATGTGCTTATACTGCAGAAATAACATGTGTGTGATAATATATAAAAATTAATAAATGGTAGATTAAAACTCTAACATGATCCATTGGATCCTGAAATGCTATACTGGTTAAAATGTTTCCTCACAAAACTGGTCTTTAAATACATTCTTCTACCTTTAATATGACAGTCAACTAAATGATGAAGCTACTGACGATATAAATATTTATTCCTCACTTGAGTATTTCATTATCTACTTTATACTTCTGCATTACATCTCATTACTTTCCCCTCACTATACATTTATCTTACTACTTTAATACCTTTATTAGGACTATTAATACAGAATATAATCATAAATAAGTCATAAAGGTTGATGCATTATTGCAGGTTACTCAGTTAATTAAGGTTAAACTCTAAATGAACTTCACCTGCTGCAACATTAAAGCCTCAATAACTAAAATACTACATTTTAATATATATATTACTGTTCATAAAGAGTACTTTAACTCTGTTATTTAAGTATATTTTGATGCTTGTTCATTTATAGTTGTTAGAAAGTTATTTTACTGTTAGTACTTTTACTTTAAAGTACTTTCTGTCCCTGCTACCCAGTGCGCATGTGCGAGGCGCATTTAAGGCGTAAGGACCCGGATGTAGTTCTCTTTCCTGAATGAAACGCCACGAGCAGAACGCAGCTCTTCTTCCTCACAGATAAACTGAGAAACTTCATCATGTTTTCTCTGCAGGATGAAGGTAGGAGCAGCGAGAGGACTTCATGTTTTCACTGAGGTGATGTTTACATGTCGGGGGGGATTTATAACCACGTGGTTTGATTTGCATGTTAGCTCGTTAGCTCACAGCTAGCTCCGCCACGTGGGTGATTTAGCTCAACAGGAGGCTTCAGAACTAGGTGGTAAAGCTGCTAAATAACATGCATTTTGATATAATCCGATACGATAGCTTGTGTTTAACTTTGCGAGGTTATTATTGAATGTGTTTCTGCAGCAGCACCGTAACACGTGCAACACAACACACTTTCTCCAGGTAAATCCTGCACAAATTCACCTGAGAGATCAGTGTTAATGCACACAGCAGAGAGGTCAGTGTTAATGCAGAGAGGTCAGTGTTAATGCACACAGCAGAGAGGTCAGTGTTAATGCACACAGCAGAGAGATCAGTGTTAATGCAGAGAGATCAGTGTTAATGCACACAGCAGAGAGATCAGTGTTAATGCAGAGAGGTCAGTGTTAATGCACACAGCAGAGAGATCAGTGTTAATGCAGAGAGATCAGTGTTAATGCACACAGCAGAGAGGTCAGTGTTAATGCAGAGAGGTCAGTGTTAATGCACACAGCAGAGAGATCAGTGTTAATGCAGAGAGGTCAGTGTTAATGCACACAGCAGAGAGATCAGTGTTAATGCAGAGAGGTCAGTGTTAATGTGTTAATGCACACACCAGAGAGGTCAGTGTTAATGCACACAGCAGAGAGGTCAGTGTTGATGCACACAGCAGAGAGGTCAGTGTTAATGCAGAGAGGTCAGTGTTAATGCACACAGCAGAGAGGTCAGTGTTAATGCACACAGCAGAGAGGTCAGTGTTGATGCAGAGAGGTCAGTGTTAATGCAGAGAGGTCAGTGTTTAATGCAACAGAGAGAGGTCAGTGTTAATGCAGAGAGGTCAGTGTTAATGCAGCAGAGAGTCAGTGTTAATGCAGCAAGAGATCAGTGTTATGCACACAGCAGAGAGATCAGTGTTGCACACAGCAGAGAGGTCAGTGTTGATGCACACAGCAGAGAGATCAGTGTTGATGCACACAGCAGAGAGGTCAGTGTTGATGCACACAGCAGAGAGGTCAGTGTTAATGCAGAGAGGTCAGTGTTGATGCACACAGCAGAGAGGTCAGTGTTAATGCAGAGAGATCAGTGTTGATGCACACAGCAGAGAGATCAGTGTTGATGCACACAGCAGAGAGGTCAGTGTTGATGCACACAGCAGAGAGGTCAGTGTTGATGCACACAGCAGAGAGGTCAGTGTTAATGCACACAGCAGAGAGGTCAGTGTTAATGCAGAGAGGTCAGTGTTAATGCACACAGCAGAGAGGTCAGTGTTAATGCAGAGAGGTCAGTGTTAATGCACACAGCAGAGAGGTCAGTGTTGATGCAGAGAGGTCAGTGTTGATGCACACAGCAGAGAGTCAGTGTTGATGCAGAGAGGTCAGTGTTAATGCACACAGCAGTGTATACATATTGTTACATTCCTGCATTCAAAAGATACTAAACTACAGGTCATCGTAATGTACTTTAACTATTAAATGTGAAGTCATCATGCAGAATGACACCTTTCATAATGTATATAATATAGGGTTTATAGTTACTGATGCATAATGTGCTTTTAATGTTGCAGTTGTTAAAAGTGAGGCTATTTATCAACTTTAAAGAGCTCACTGTCAGGTGTCTTGTGATTATTCCCCTGGGGATTAAGATTTGATTTGATATTAATCTGCATGGTAGCTAAAGGCAGTGAAGTACCATATTCTGACATGTTTAATACATAAAAAAACGGAAATTAAGGAAGCTACAACTACCTTTTTCAATTTGTACTAAATGTACTTAGTTACTGTCCAGCACAATGTTAATAATGCACCTTTTTAAACATTGTGAACAGACCAGTCACATTACCTCAAATCTTATAGTAATGTCATATTTGACATTACTATAAGATTTGAGGTAATGTGACTGGTCTGAGGTAATTAAAAAGGCTTTAAAACCTTATTTACATATTCTATTAATATGTAAATAAGGTTTTACAGCCTTTTTAATTACCTCACATGTCAATAAACTACCTTTTTTTTTTTTTTTAATTGAACTCCATTGAAAGTGATAATGACATTTTTGACGTACATTTGAATGTTTGCTGTACAGTAGCTGCCCACTGCTCCTAGTCCTAGACTCCTGGTACTAGGATGGGTTAAGAGCAGAGAACACATGTCACTGCGCTGTTAAAGAGGGTTTCATCCCTCCCTCTCTATTCTGTCTTTGGCCCCTGCAGAAACCCATAAATCATCCCTCAGACAGATTCAAAGATAGAACCGTCCTCAGTGGATCTGGCCCACAGTCAGAGGTCACGGCAGACAGTAAACATCTCAAATAGACAAATAATTGCATCAACAACAAAAAAGTAGAAAATATACATGTTGAATTACAAATGTACTGTAACAAATATAAAGCAAGTTATTCCATCTCTCACATACTTATGTAAATATAATACATTGCTTTATATCTTGTTGTTGTTAATATGTATATTTTCTGCTTTCTTGTTTATTTCTAATCTTTGAATTGTTATTGTACAATGCCCTGTCTTTTTATGCTGCTTTGGGATCAATAAAGTACTATCTTATACAAGTATGTAAGGAATGGAATATTAAATTGAAAATATCCAAAATCTTACTTTATGAATGATCTGTTTTATATGTGAAGCTACATGTTATTATAGACTCTTTCTCTCTATGGACAGGTAGCTTTGGTCCTGCAGAAACCCATAAATCATCCCTCAGACAGATTTAAAGATAGAGACGTCCTCAGTGAACCAGAGGTCATGTTAGAGGTCGGGACCTGCTGTTGAACCTGCATGCTGCCAGGCTGTGTTTCACTGTGACCTCTGACCCCTCCAGTGATCCATCATCATATCGGCTGCTTCTAAACTACAGATTATTCATGCCGGCCGCAAATCAATACGTCACTCCTGAGAGTCATTATTAAGGAGCTCTGGAAAGTTACTGTGACACATTTCGGACCGGGTCGATCCATATTCTATATTTCTGAATGACAGATCTATTGCCTTTTTCTTTTTCCATCTGCAGTCATGTTCCCATTTGTCACAGGCATGAATCCGCCTGCTTAATTACTAGGAAAGTTTGCAAACGAGACATGTATTAACTCTGAATCTGATGGTTTTTTCGTTAGGTGTGCACATGCAGATTTGTGGCTGTGATTGATGAAGGTGAGTCTGAAGTATTTGACACTTTAATTGTCCTGCAGCTGGAAAAGTGATGATTTTTACAAACATGCCGTTTACCCATCAGACACCAAGATGGTGATACTGTCTCTAACTGAATCTCCAGCGTATTAAAATCTTTCAGGACTGTTGGGAGTGACTTTGTTTATTAATCTCAGTCCTGTTTCTCCCTCAGATGCTTCAGAAGTCGTGCTGCGGTCCTGAGAAAAAGCACCTGATCAGGAGGTGAGATTATAAATGATGCAGAGCTTCTCAAATCAGTTCTAAATAATGTTTTTAAGTTGAGCTATAGCAACTCTAGCAGCTGGAGAAGTGATGATTTCTTACAAACATGCCGTTTACCCATCAGACACCAAGATGGTGATACCGTGACTAACTGAATCTCCAGCGTTTTAAAAGAGGAATCAGGACTTTTAGATGAAAGTTGTGGATATTAATCTGTCCTGTTTCTCCCTCAGATGCTTCAGAAGTCGTGCTCAGTCATGAGAAAAGCATCTGATCAAGAGGTGAGATCATAAATGATGCAGAGCTTCTCAAATCAATGTTTTAATTGAGCGAAAGTAATTCCTGCAGCTGGGAAAGTGATGATTTCTACAAACATGCCGTTTACCCATCAGACAATAAGATGGTGATACTGTGACTAACTGAATCTCCAGCATCATGACATTATTCAGGACTTTAAATCTAGTTTATGGTTGTTAATCTCAGTCTTGTTTCTCCCTCAGATGCTTCAGAAGTCGTGCTGCGGTCCTGAGAAAAAGCATCTGATCAGGAGGTGAGATTATAAATGATGCAGAGCTTCTCAAATCAGTTCTAAATAATGTTTTTAAGTTGAGCTATAGCAACTCTAGCAGCTGGAGAAGTGATGATTTCTTACAAACATGCCGTTTACCCATCAGACACCAAGATGGTGATACCGTGACTAACTGAATCTCCAGCGTTTTAAAAGAGAAATCAGGACTTTTAGATGAAAGCTGTGGATATTAATCTGTCCTGTTTCTCCCTCAGATGCTTCAGAAGTCGTGCTCAGTCATGAGAAAAGCATCTGATCAAGAGGTGAGTTCATAAATAGTTCTGTTTAATTGGATGTAAACTGGGCTTCCTAGTTTAAGGAAAGCATTTCCAACCCTGGTTATTTAAATAGCATTAACTTATGCAAGTCAAACGTACTTTATTCTTAAGTTGAGCTATAGCAACTCTAGCAGCTGGAGAAGTGATGATTTCTTACAAACATGCCGTTTACCCATCAGACACCAAGATGGTGATACTGTGACTAACTGAATCTCCAGCATCATGAACTCCCTCAGGACTGTTAAGAGTACATTTCTTTTTTGAATCAAAGTCCTGTTTCTCCTTCAGATGCTCCAGAAGTCGTGCTGCGGCCATGAAAACAACGCCTGATCAGGAGGTGAGTTCATAAATGAGGCAGAGCTTCTCAAATGAGTTCTAAATGAATGTTATAGACGAGCGAAGGTAACTCTAGCAGCTGGAAAAGTGATGATTTTTACAAACATGCCGTTTACCCATCAGACACCAAGATGGTGATACCGTGACTAACTGAATCTCCAGCGTTTAAAAGAGGAATCAGGACTTTTAGATGAAAGTTGTGGATATTAATCTGTCCTGTTTCTCCCTCAGATGCTTCAGAAGTCGTGCTCAGTCATGAGAAAAGCATCTGATCAGGAGGTGAGATCATAAACGATGCAGAGCTTCTCAAATCAATGTTTTAATTGAGCGAAAGTAATTCCTGCAGCTGGGAAAGTGATGATTTCTTACAAACATGCCGTTTACCCATCAGACAAGATGGTGATACTGTGACTAACTGAATCTCCAGCATCATGACATTATTCAGGACTTTAAATCTAGTTTATGGTTGTTAATCTCAGTCCTGTTTCTCCCTCAGATGCTTCAGAAGTCGTGCTGCGGTCCTGAGAAAAGCATCTGATCAAGAGGTGAGATCATAAATGATGCAGAGCTTCTCAAATCAGTTCTAAATAATGTTTTTAAGTTGAGCTATAGCAACTCTAGCAGCTGGAGAAGTGATGATTTCTTACAAACATGCCGTTTACCCATCAGACACCAAGATGGTGATACTGTGACTAACTGAATCTCCAGCATCATGAACTCCCTCAGGACTGTTAAGAGTACATTTCTTTTTTTGATCAAAGTCCTGTTTCTCCTTCAGATGCTCCAGAAGTCGTGCTGCGGCCATGAAAACAACGCCTGATCAGGAGGTGAGTTCATCAATGAGGCAGAGCTTCTCAAATGAGTTCTAAATAATGTTTTTAAGTTGAGCTATAGCAACTCTAGCAGCTGGAGAAGTGATGATTTTTACAAACATGCCGTTTACCCATCAGACACCAAGATGGTGATACCGTGACTAACTGAATCTCCAGCTTCATGAAATAATGTAGGACTGTAAGAGCTATGTTTTGTTATTAATCTCAGTCTTGTTTCTCCTCAGATGTCGTGCTTCTGTCAATCCTCCGTCTGCTGATCAGGAGGTGAGTTCACAAATAATGTGGAGCTTCTCAAATAGTTTTGTTTTAATTTGAACTTCCTAGTCTAAGCATTTCCAACCCTGGTTATTAAAATTGCATAAATGTATACAAGTCAAACGTACTTATTTCTTAAGTTGAGCTCTAGCAGCTGGAGAAGTGATGATTTCTTACAAACATGCCGTTTACCCATCAGACACCAAGATGGTGATACTGTGACTAACTGAATCTCCAGCGTTTAAAAGAGAAATCAGGACTTTAGATCAAATATGTGGATATTAATCTCGGTCTTGTTTCCCCTTCAGATGCTTCAGAAGTCGTGCTGCGGTCATGAGAAAATCACCTGATCAGGAGGTGAGTTATGAGGCAGAGCTTCTCAAATCATTTCTGAATTATATTTCTAGATGAGCAAAGGCAACTTCTGCAGCTGGAAAAGTGATGATTTCTTACAAACACGCCGTTTACCCATCAGACACCAAGATGGTGATACTGTGACTAACTGAATCTCCAGCTTCATGAACTCCTTTACACCTTATCGATCAAATTGTGGATATTAATCAAAGTCCTGTTTCTCCTTCAGTGGCTCCAGAAGAGGTTAGATCAATGTCCAATAATGACGCTCCGTGTGATCCACTTTAGTAGTGCGGGTGCCATGAGCTCCATCATCCCCAGAGGGCAGCGTTTCCTGAGAGATCCTAATTCTCCCCGATAATCCTTTGCCTCTCCGAGCCATTGGTCATCTGCTTAACAGTTCATTAGTGTTTCCATTAATAAAGATTGTCTTGATCCCTTCTTAGAGATGTCCAACGTGTGTTTTTGGGGTGCCACTTTTTATGTAGCGGTTCGGCTATAGTTGCTGGGTGCCAGGTCCTGACTATCAAACCCTACGAAGGGTACATGTTACCGACGGGAGAAACATCCAGCACATGCTCCTCTCAACCCGTACAATGTTTCTGTATTTTCAATAGTAAATGAATACCGTTGAACAAAAACACACAACACATCTCTTTAAATGCAGGCAAATAATATATTCAATAGTTCAAGAACAATGAGTCCCATGTGAGTGAAAAAAGTGTAATCAATAGTTCATGAAAAATAGTCCAACAAAAATAATATAATCCACAAAACTCCGTTCCAGGTTTCTTTGTACAGGTTATTCCAAAACAATAATCCACATATCGTATTAGTTTCAGTTCACCAACCACAGAAAACACATCTTCGTTTAACTTCCCCACACGACACTTGTAAAATATAACCCTGCTTCGTGTAGTCCGGTCTGAGTACAAAGTCCAGGCCGGGTCTTTATGCCGTCTTCCCTGACTATACTCCCAACCCGGAAGTGTCAGCGCCTGCCGGCGTTCTGTTATATCTCCGCAGCAGAGAAACAGCGATCCAACGGGGCCGAGCACCGGCTTCCGTGCAGCCAATAGAGAGTTTCCCCCCGTGACGATCGTGCCATCCGTCAGCGTCTCCGCTTCCTCAAAACAATCTCTTCATTTGGTTTGGCCGCCTCTTTTATAGAGCCGCCTTGTCACAGCTGACGAGACATTTGTAATGGCTTGTGGAGGAGTGGGCGGGTAGGTTTTGTATAACAGGAGGGATTGTGTGTGTTGGTATGACAGGCAGAATCGCTACAAGTTCAGGGTATATGCAGGAATCCTGAAGTCAGACCTTTAAGACCCTTTCCATATATTTTCAGACCTCATCGCCACTTGGAGTTTTAACCGGTTACCTTGGCGACACACTTTACCTCTCATTCACTATATACAGTATTGATTGTCCTTCCTCCTTATCTTCCAACCATTTGGACGCAGACTTGCATTTCCCCATAACGATGTTGTTTAAGAACCGGCGTAAACGGGCCTTCGCGCGCTATCAAGCAGTGAGTGCGCGATGTCCTGTTCAGATGACGTCAAATCAACGGGATGCCATAAATACACTACACAGAATCACACTACACACCTACGCAATGATTCCATTCAGGCACACTGTAGAACCTCTTTGGACCATTTATAGACTTATTGAAAACAAGCTACAAAATGTAAAACCTTGGAAAATGCCCTTTAATACTTTTTCATAGCCTTAATTTTTGATAAATTGATTTATCAACTTTTAATACTTTTTAAGACCCTGCGGACCCCCTGAAGTTCATGCTCAAGTTCTTCTTATTTCAATGCTTCAAGTTCCAGTGGGTAACTGTCCGGATGTAAACTAGTTTAAGGAAAGCATTTCCAACCCTGGTTATTAAAATTGCATAAACAATAGCAACTTCTGCAGCTGGGAAAGTGATGTTTACCCATCAGACAATAAGATGGTGATACTGTCTCTAACAATCTCCACCTTCATGAAATAATTTAGTTCAAGAGCTATGTTTTTGTTATTAATCTCAGTCTTGTTTCTCCTTCAGTTGCCTCAGATGTTGAGCTTCTGCTGATCAGGAGGTGAGTTTCTAAATAATCTGGCTGTCGCTCTGGATGTGGTGTAAAGCTTCTCCTGATGTTATTTATGTTATTCTGAATCATGTAAACTGCTAATTTGATGCCTAATGAATAAACATGCCTTCATCCTTTCTTTGTGTTCCCCTGAATATCTTTATTCTTGATGCACACTATCTTGGTTTACTCTATTCGAGGTAATGAGTCTACTTGAATCATGATTTATAGTTAGTTCATTATGATTTCAATCTTCCTACCATGGTGAGGTGTTTCCCTTAATGTATTTCGAACGTACTGTGTCTTACTAAGAGTTAACGTACATATTTAGGGTAATTATGATCTTCCTACCTGTAGATTAATGTGATTGGTTGTTGGTCCACGCCAGACACACCCACCGGCAAGCTTCAACGCCACGCTGCCGTGTGCACATACTGAATATTAAAGTTCATTATGATCTCCCTACCTGTAAATGAGGTGTTTCCCTGAATGTGTTTTGGACGTACGTGTCTTACTATGACTTGACGTACATATTAAAGTTCATTATGATCTCCCTACCTGTGCTTTGACCCTCTGGATTGGAGGTTTTACTCCTCGGTGATGTAGGATCCAGCTCCAGGTGCGTAGGTGTAAATAAATCTCAGGATGTTCTGCTGCAGATCCTCCAGGATGTCGTCTCTCCGCTGCAAACCGTCCACGTCTTTCAGGTCGCAGGGAAACACAGATTCTGGGGGAATAATAAGCGCTGAGGCTCCTGGAAGAAAGATAAATATATACTTTATTAGATTAATAGTTTCTTTAGGCCCTCTATGGTGCTTGATAATAATTGTTGCCGGGTCAGGAAAAACAATGCAGCAGAATAATGTGAAAAGCTGTTTTTACAGTATCTTTATGCATATTCATGAACGGGTTAAAATGTATAACGTTGGCATAAAATATCAGACACAATGGTATTTATCAATAAATGAAGGGGCAACATCAGCATGGCTGCACTCAAAGGGCCGGTGTAACTCTAAGACTATCTAAATATATATATATATAAAGTCATGTATTATATGACATGATTGCCTCTGCATTGGATTATTATGGGATAGGGCAATCACTTCATAATGTCTGAAAGCAGAAGGGCAAATAACTGCAAGTCTCTTCAGTGTGCATGTCACAAAATGAGATGCATTGTGGGACATGTAGTTTATGGGCAATGTGCTTCTGTAAAGCAGAATATAATAAACTCATTATATTTTAAAGCTCTGACGGGCCACATCAAATGAAATATTGAGTTTGAAACCCCTGGTGCTTAATAATACTTGTTGCAGGGTCAGGAGAAAAACTGCAGCAGAGTGATGGGGAAAGCTGTATTTACAGTATTTTTATGCATATATCATGAGGTGGTTAAAATTGATAAAGATAGCATAAAAGTCACAGTGAACTAAGGTATTTCTCAATTCATATACTTCTGGTATTACTAAGGTGATTAAATGAAATATACAGGCCAGTGTCTTTGCATATAACATATTTATGAACCGGTTCAAATGTATAATGTTGGCATAAAACATCAAGACACCATGGCAGTGTCAGTGAACTAGGGTCATTCTGAATTCATATCGTTTTTAGTGTTACTAAGGTGATAAGGAGTGCACATTTATACAATCTTGTGTAATGTGCCTTTTCCTAAATGGTAGGAAACAGTTTCCACCGTTTAAAATGTTTATGATAACATGAAAGAATACAGATAACTGATATGCAGGCGAGGACGAAGCAGAAAACTAATGTTAAGCCTCTAAATAAGTGGTTAAATTCACTATTTTACAGAAAACAAACAATATACAAAAATGAATTTAATAACGATGTCAAGTATGAGCATTTAAACATTTCAAACGTGTCGTGAAGAGGCGCTTTTTGAGCCAGTTTCATATATCTAAACGAGCTATAGCCCCCTATTGTGCTATTGTACACCTTGTCTGTACATGTGTGCATAAAGGTTTGAATGTACTGCACAATGATTCTAAAAAGGGAAGTTTTAATAAGAAAGGTACCGTGTTTGAGAGTGACCGAGTTCTCACAGAGCAGCACGGCGATCACAGCGTCTTCCTCCTCAACTCTAGGTCTGAGACTCAGCTTACAGTGAGCTTCAGACAGAGAGATCCTACAAAACAAACACGTATTTATAAGTGAATGATAGGTTTTATGATTAAGTAATGTGAAAGTGTATAAAGTGGGGGATAGTTGAAGCAATTAAATCAGGTGCTGATCATGTAAATGTTTAGAGATTTAAAGCTTAATGTGACATTTTGAGTCCATTTCACATTAATCTGTCACCACAGAGAAACAAAAATAATAATGTACAAGTGAATGAGTGCCTAGTAGGACTTATAATTGGCTAATCTGTGAAATTGTATAGCATTAGGATTATTTAAGCAATTAAATTAGGAGCCGATCATAGAGAAAATAAACATGAAAATATAATTTATACATGAATGAGTAGTTTTATAATTAAATAATGTGAAAGTGTATAAAGTCAGGGAGAGTTGAAGCAATTCAATCAGGAGCAGATCATGTAAATGTTTAGAGATTTAAACATGAATGTGACATTTTGAGTCCATTTCACAGAGTTTCACATTACTCTGTCACCACAGTGAAACAGATTTGTAAACATTTGTCATAACCAGACGAAAAATAGTCATTAAAGAGCTCCATCTGGTGGATAGAGGTGGTATTACACTGGACTGTGACTTCACACACTCTGGGGCAGAAAGTGAGAATATTATAAGTTCATTTGCAGAGGGGGGAAGAAGTGGAGTACAAATACTTCGTTAATGTACTTAAGTACATTTTTTACATTTTTTCTGACCACTTTTTACTTTGACTTCTTACATGTTGAACCCAAATACCTGTACTTTCTACTTCTTACATTTTGAACCCAAATACCTGTACTTTCTACTTCTTACATGTTGAACACAAATACCTGAACTTTCTACTTCTTACATGTTGAACCCAAATACCTGTACTTTCTACTTCTTCCATGTTGAACCCAAATACCTGTACTTTCTACTTCTTACATTTTGAACCCAAATACCTGTACTTTCTACTTCTTACATTTTGAACCCAAATACCTGAACTTTCTACTTCTTCCATGTTGAACACAAATACCTGTACTTTCTACTTCTTCCATGTTGAACCCAAATACCTGTACTTTCTACTTCTTCCATGTTGAACCCAAATACCTGTACTTTCTACTTCTTCCATCTTGAACCCAAATACCTGTACTTTCTACTTCTTCCATGTTGAACCCAAATACCTGTACTTTCTACTTCTTCCATCTTGAACCCAAATACCTGCACTTTCTACTTCTTACATGTTGAACCCAAATACCTGTACTTTCTACTTCTTCCATGTTGAACCCAAATACCTGTACTTTCTACTTCTTCCATCTTGAACCCAAATACCTGTACTTTCTACTTCTTACATGTTGAACCCAAATACCTGTACTTTCTACTTCTCACATGTTCCAAACAGGCTGGTTCCTTTAGTCTGAATGTGTGTTTGGTGGCGTGATCATTATTATTTAGAGTCATTGCGTGCCTATTGATTTGAACACGATCCGTGTATCCATCATTTCCTGGTCTTCTCTAAAGAAGAGGGACCAATGAAAACGTTGTCATGTTGCCGTTGTTCAGCATGGAAACATTCATTAGCTAACAATGACATTATTGATCTATTAATATAAAGGGAGGTCAGGTACTCTTTAAAACAGCTGCTAGTTATGGGTACTTTTTACTGAAGTACATTTCAAAGCCTCTTTACTTTTACTTGAGTAAAGAAGTTTAGTCAGTACTTCTACTTTCACCAGAGTATTTTTAAACACGAGTATCTGTACTTCAGCTTGAGTAAAGGATGTGTGTACTTCTCTTTGAGTATAGGATGTGTACTTCTCTCTGTTATGTAACTCTTACAGTAGTTTGATGGAGGCCACAGAGATCTTGACTCCCTGAATCTGAGTACGGACTCTCCTGCTGGCCATGTAGTATCCATGGATGATCTTCTCTGCTCCAGGACTCATCTCCACTCTCAGACCCTGAGCGTGATTCAGCAGCTGGAGGCAGAACATAATAAAGACTGTTAGAGAGTGTTAGGGGCATTTTGGCTTCTTAAATGTACAGTTTTAAATAGTATTGGCTGTATAAATGCAAAGGCATAGATCTTGACATAGGTATAACTTTCTAATTTTGGTTGAACCTCTGCTGCTATAATACCAACAGTGTCCCTACAGCAGGGGCATACTGTGAACAAGACTGGCTTTAAAAAGGGTCCACATTCTGAGTTATGACCAGGACTGTTGCTGGGTAAAAGATGTGACTTTGTGAAAGTGGAAAATAATATATTTACTTGCAGTTTTTTTGATGTAGACATTTCTGTCCTCTTAAGGTACAAATGTACTAAATGAATGGCAGTGTGTTTAATAAACAGCCTTTTTGCATGATGTGTGTTGACCTCGTGGTAGTCCCGAGTAGTAACAGAACATGAAAGACTGTTAGAGAGTGTAATGTTACCCTTACTCTTTCTCATTTTAGAAGTTGAACCTCTGCTACTATAATAATAACAACGTCCCTACAGCAGGGGCATAATGTGAAAAGACCGGCTTTAAAATGGTCCAAATTCAACATGTTTGTGTGATGCATGTTGACCTCCTGGTAGTCCTGAGTGGTGAAGTCCCAGCAGGAGGGGTACAGGGGTTTCCCAGAATGCACTGCTTGCTGCAGGGTGTGCAGAGGCTGTTCCCCCCCGACATCTCGACACTGCAGAATCAGACCGAAAGCGTCCGCCAGCTGAGAGGAAACTGGACCCAAATCCTGCCAGAGAGAGGAGAGCGGCTTCAGAAACACGTAACGAGACTCAGAAAGTGACCTGAATATAAAGTAGTCTTTGACAGTTATGAAGTCTATTTAGAACCTTTCCCCGCCCTGTAAGGAACAGCTCTAATTATCCTCGGGGGATCTGCTGTGCTGTCATTTTGTCAGGGAAGGGCACTTCCTTCAACTAAAGTTAATTGTCTCAATTTCCTGTTTTCTCTTTACTCTACAAGCAACATGAGTTCAGTGAAATGGGCCTCGTTCAGCAGCTTTAACAACAGGCATACAACGTTTTCTCAAATCTTCTGAGACTCAATACATTGTTTTCTTATATTGAATTGTTCTAAAGAAAGGAATCTACTCGAGAGAACGTGAACACACATTTGAGTGTAGCAATGTTTGTGCAATATAAAGGGTTTGATGGTTCCTAAGGGATCTAAACATGAGGGACTTTAGATTCATCCGTATAGGAACACGGCTGCAAACAGTCCTGCAGTTTAGGAAGTCAACATGGCTTTCTTTGGACCTTTCACAAGAACACATGTACGAGAACATTTAGGAAAGTGTTGTGAATGAGGCCCGATTAACTCACTGTCTTGTACCAAACAAGCTTAAGTTTCACTGACAAAACACTATTCATTTTCCCAAACTGGTGTTAAATTATATAAACATGAGTGACCTTTGAACCCACCACAGTTCCCAGCACAGCGTCGGCCCTCAGGCTCCGTTTGGAGGCGTCTGATTGGTCGGCGAGAGCCCAGAAGCTGCAGAGAACCGGGAAGGAGATCTGCTGATCAGCATCTTCTCCGTACTTCTTCCCCGGGATGAACAGCGACACCGAGCTGCTCTCCAGAACTGACACAACGTGAGAACATTACTACCTTATATCACACTATCTGCTTTATTTTATGTATTCTACTATTTCAACTATTAGACCGTTTATAGATCTGAAAAACAAACACAATGAGTAGAAGCAGGAGGGCAGAAAGCAGACACAGTGAGTAGAAGCAGGAGGGCAGAAAGCAGACAGTGAGTAGAAGCAGGAGGGCAGAAAGCAGACACAGTGAGTAGAAGCAGGAGGGCAGAAAGCAGACACAATGAGTAGAAGCAGGAGGGCAGAAAGCAGACAGTGAGTAGAAGCAGGAGGGCAGAAAGCAGACACAGTGAGTAGAAGCAGGAGGGCAGAAAGCAGACACAGTGAGTAGAAGCAGGAGGGCAGAAAGCAGACACAGTGAGTAGAAGCAGGAGGGCAGAAAGCAGACACAATGAGTAGAAGCAGGAGGGCAGAAAGCAGACAGTGAGTAGAAGCAGGAGGGCAGAAAGCAGACAGTGAGTAGAAGCAGGAGGGCAGAAAGCAGACAGTGAGTAGAAGCAGGAGGGCAGAAAGCAGACAGTGAGTAGAAGCAGGAGGGCAGAAAGCAGACACAATGAGTAGAAGCAGGAGGGCAGAAAGCAGACACAGTGAGTAGAAGCAGGAGGGCAGAAAGCAGACACAATGAGTAGAAGCAGGAGGGCAGAAAGCAGACACAGTGAGTAGAAGCAGGAGGGCAGAAAGCAACACATGAGTAGAAGCAGGAGGGCAGAAAGCAGACACAATGAGTAGAAGCAGGAGGCAGAAAGCAGACACAGTGAGTAGAAGCAGGAGGCAGAAAGCAGACACAATGAGTAGAAGCAGGAGGGCAGAAAGCAGACAGTGAGTAGAAGCAGGAGGGCAGAAAGCAGACACAGTGAGTAGAAGCAGGAGGGCAGAAAGCAGACACAGTGAGTAGAAGCAGGAGGGCAGAAAGCAGACACAGTGAGTAGAAGCAGGAGGGCAGAAAGCAGACACAGTGAGTAGAAGCAGGAGGGCAGAAAGCAGACAGTGAGTAGAAGCAGGAGGGCAGAAAGCAGACAGTGAGTAGAAGCAGGAGGGCAGAAAGCAGACAGTGATAGAAGCAGGAGGCAGAAAGCAGACACAGTGAGTAGAAGCAGGAGGGCAGAAAGCAGACAGTGAGTAGAAGCAGGAGGGCAGAAAGCAGACAGTGAGTAGAAGCAGGAGGGCAGAAAGCAGACACAATGAGTAGAAGCAGGAGGGCAGAAAGCAGACAGTGAGTAGAAGCAGGAGGGCAGAAAGCAGACAGTGAGTAGAAGCAGGAGGGCAGAAAGCAGACAGTGAGTAGAAGCAGGAGGTCAGAAAGCAGAGTGTATACAGAGGAAGCTCCTGTTAGTCATCCTGCTGCAGGATAAAGAAATAGAAGATAATTCAGTAATTGAATACTCACACAGATAAACAACATTCTATATACACACATACAGCCATTTCCAGGGTGAAAATAAAATAATAAAGTAAAACAAATACAATTTAAGATTTATAATGAATCTCTTTTCAGGATTCAAGGCTTTTATTGTCATGTGCTCAGCAGCTACAGTGGAGATATACACATGGCTCCTCCAACAGAGCAACACAATACAACAGATGAAATAGTGCAAGGAGAGTCTATATACAAGTGATTGGAATATGATATATTAGACATATCATTTGTAAGTTGCAAACAGATGAATGTTATAATAATACGTGTGATTTATAGAGCACTTTTCCTGGTGCTCAAAGCGCTTTACAAGCAAGTAAAGAAGAAAAATAAGAAGAAAAGTAAAAAGTGCTAAGCTAGGTGGAAGAGGGGCGAGGGGCGAGAGGATGAAGGCTCGAGTGGAAAGGGGATTGTTGTTATGGATCATTAAGTCATTCCAATTACTTTGACTCTGATTGCACTATTTGTATTCTATTTTATTTGTTTGAGTTTGTATTCGATCTGTTTTTATTGTGTTGCACGGTGGTTCATTGATATATCCACACTGTAGCTGCTGCACGAATGACAATGAAAGCCTTGAAACTTGGATGTTCTTTCAAAAGTCCAGGTGTTTAACAGTCGTATGGCCTGTGGGAGGAATCTCTCTGAGTCTCTACCTGACTGGATGGCGTCCAGCTTGTCCTTCTTGTATCCTCCCAGATCTCCCAGCATGCAGACTCCCCCCGTGGCGAGCAGAGAGGAGCCGGCGTGGATCTTAGCGGTGCCGGAGCCGTGTCCGTCTCGAGAAAGAGAAGCAAACATCTCTCCTGACGCCTGATGTCTGACTCCACGACTCGCCAACTGCAAGCTGTACGTCATCAGTCTAACGAGGAGGATTTAAAGCTCTCCTATTAGACTACTTTTAGGCATATATTATAGGTCTCAGATACGTAAACATATATAAAAAAACACGTCTATGAGGTGTTTTGCTCAAAATACCAAACAGATCATGCATTCTAGCTTCACACACACACACACACACACACACACACACACACACACACACACACACACACACACACACACACACACACACACACACACACACACACACACACACACACACACACACACACACACACACACACACACACACACATAAATAACTCCTGTGATTGACAGATGGTGCTGCTCCTTTAAAGGTGTCCTATTATACTATTTGTAGGCATATATTATAGGTCTTAGATATACAAATATATAAAAGACATGTCTCTGAAGTGTCCTGCTCCAAACCCCAAACAGATCCTTGTAGCCCCCCCCCCCCTCTCTTCCAGCTGTTACTAAAGAGCTGACTCTGGGTCAGTAGCTTTAGAGAGAGAGTAGATCTCATCAGGAGAACTCTCCCAGCAGAAACTCAGCTAAATGCTGCCGTGATGAAACTCCATATCATGTTCCAAACCACATCAAGGATTCTCTCTGAAACAGCATGGAGCTCAAACTCTCTCTCTCTCTCAGGTTTACCTCAAGGTGAGTTCCTTTTGATTTCCTGCTTCTTCACACATACTCTCTCCAGTACAGGTTAGCTCTGAGTGTTAGCATGCTAATGTAAACACAGACCATATCACTTCCAGAACATGTCTCATTGTTTCTGACAGCAACGTTTCTGATTGGCCCGTGGGTGTAAAGCCTGCCCACATTTTAGTAATGTGGTCATGACGCAGCAAATCTGGATCAGCTCCGTTGTTCCCCCGTTTTTAGAGATGTGGGTACGGAGGAAAAGAGAGAGGGGTTTATTTCCTGACACTTTGAGAGTCTCCTGACACACCGGGGACACACTGGGGACACACCGGGGACACACCGGGGAGACATGGTGATATAGAGAAGACATCAGAAAGTGTATTTTGCATAATAGGAGCCCTTTAAACTCTGTGCACACTTTACCTGTCCAGTATGAGAGAGTCAGTGGTGACAGCGAGGAGATCCAGGTTGTGAAACGTCTCTTTTTCTTCCACTCTGTTCTGCACCAAGCTGAGCAATAAGGCCAGCTTTAAGGTGTTATAAAGACCCGGAGGAGCCACGTTCAGCGCGAAGCAGTGAGACAACACGGCAGAAAACCTCCAGCGAGAAGAAGATGTGACGTTCAGAAGCTGCTGGAAACTCACACTGACTTCATGTGGATCTGAGGAGGAGATAGGAGACAAAGGGATGTTTCAAGATGATAAGGATGCACGTGATCACTCTCAGACAACATTCATTTTGCTTTGTAGTGGTAGGTTTTTTGTACAATTCTCTCTCTCTCTCTCTCTCTCTCTCTCTCTCTCTCTCTCTCTCTCTCTCTCTCTCTCTCTCTCTCTCTCTCTCTCTCTCTCTCTCTCTCTCTCTCTCTCTCTCTCTCTCTCTCTCTCTCTCTCTCTCTCTC
The DNA here is from genome assembly GCA_031216635.1 of Dissostichus eleginoides. Lineage (NCBI taxonomy): Eukaryota > Metazoa > Chordata > Actinopteri > Perciformes > Nototheniidae > Dissostichus > Dissostichus eleginoides. Next base: position 272,266 of record CM062285.1, read on the forward strand.
TCTCTCTCTCTCTCTCTCTCTCTCTCTCTCTCTCTCTCTCTCTCTCTCTCTCTCTCTCTCTCTCTCTCTCTAGAGAAGAGCTAAGTCTTATCTACATTCAGTGCTATCAAACTGAATCTTTTATGACTGTTGTCTCACACTCAGGCTCCCAGGGTTTCACACTGTTTGCCTCCACACTCCAGGTGATGTTTGGCCACTGGTGCACATGTGCAGGAATCCCCAAAACCCTGTAGAGTCGACCAATTCTCATTGAGTTACACAGCTCATCTGCAGGAAGAAAGCAAAGAGAAACACTCAAAAGGCTGGTTCTGTGTGAGTGGAGTACAAATACTTCGTTACTAGGGGTGTAACGGTATCCGTATTCGTCCCGTCACGGTTCGGACGTCACGGTTCGGACGTCACGGTTCGGACGTCACGGTTCGGCACATGCAGTCACACGACGAATACGCCTTTTTTTTATGAAGGGAAAAAAGTCTGTCACTCAGGGCAGTATCCATTACACTATATAATCCAGGGGCGGTATTGCGCCTAAAAGCTGTGTGCCAGCCGCCCTTAAACAACAAATGAAGAACAAGAAGAAAACACAACAAAACGAACAAAATTCAAGAAGAAGAAAAGTTAGTATTGCGAGTTCAGATAACACGCAGGAGCTAGAACCCACCTGCTTCTTTTAAATCAGCTGTGTGGGAACATGTCGGGTTCCCTGTGGACTACAACAACGATGGAGTGCGAGTGGTGGATCGGGAGGACGGTGTGTCGGCGTTGTACAGCGGTGCGGTATGCTAATGGCAACACACGCCAAACATGCTAAATCATATCAGAAGGCATCAGCCAGATGTCCCAGTCACCGGAGACAAAAGACAGCAGCAGTTCAACAGCTTGTCCCCGCTGTTTTTAAGAAGCCAATAGACATGAGAGCCGAGACACCAAAAGAAATAACGGAAGCTTTTGGCATATATATTTCAACGGCTATGCTGCGCCCTCATGCAATAGTAGAGGATCCGGCTTTTATTGATTGGGATTGAAAGTGATCGAAACACTTTCTTATTATTTATTTTGTAATATTTTCAAGACATTCTTTTTAGTTTTACAGCTTATTGAACCTTTTTGTTTGACATAAGCCATTATAGATAATATGGCCATCTGAGTGTGTGCTACTGTTTGTGGTTTGTTTTTAACTGTGTAATGAAGTTAATTATTCAAAATGTTAGAGTTCCTTATTTTTAAACTGAAACTTGCACTACTGTTCAAAATAAATAAAAAACAACCTGGAATTATACATTTGGGACTTTTTTAGCTTTTTCTTGTTGTACCGAACCGTGAATTATGTGAACCGTTACACCCCTATTCGTTACTGTACTTAAGTACATGTTTCTGGTATCAGTACTTTACTCCACTACTTATTTTTCTGACGACTTTTTATTACTACTACAAATACCTGTACTTTCTAATTCCTACATGTTGAACACAAATACCTGTACTTTCTACTTCTTCCATGTTGAACACAAATACCTGTACTTTCTACTTCTTCCATGTTGAACCCAAATACTGTACCTGTACTTTCTACTTCTCACATGTTGAACCCAAATACCTGAACTTTCTACTTCTCACATGTTGAACCCAAATACCTGTACTTTCTACTTCTCACATGTTGAACCCAAATACCTGTACTTTCTACTTCTTACATGTTGAACCCAAATACCTGTACTTTCTACTTCTTACATGTTGAACCCAAATACCTGTACTTTCTTCTACTTCTTACATGTTGAACCAAATACCTGTACTTTCTACTTCTTACATGTTGAACCCAAATACCTGAACTTTCTACTTCTTCCATGTTCCAAACCGGCTTTCTTGTCTGAATGTGTGTTTGGTGGCGTGATCATTATTATTTAGAGTCATTGCGTGCCTATTGATTTGAACACGATCCGTGTATCCATCATTTCCTGGTCTTCTCTAAAGAAGAGGGACCAATGAAAACGTTGTCATGTTGCCGTTGTTCAGCATGGAAACATTCATTAGCTAACAATGACATTATTGTTCTATTAATATAAAGGGAGGTCAGGTACTCTTTAAAACAGCTGCTAGTTATGGGTACTTTTTACTGAAGTACATTTCAAAGCCTCTTTACTTTCACTTGAGTAAAGAAGTTTAGTCAGTACTTCTACTTTTACCAGAGTATTTTTAAACACGAATATCTGTACTTCTACCTGAGTAAAGGATGTGTGTACTCTTGCCTCTCTGGGGTTTTCTGAAGGAACATGCATGCCACCTACGAACCGGAGCCAAGAGAAACACGGAGCTCTGCGTTCAGAACAAAGATGTCTCTGTGTTCGAGCTAATGAGGGCTCCCTTCACTTATTACCATATATGTTTAGTAACGAGAGCTTGCTGTATTGAGTTCCTCTGCAGGACTGCGTCAACACAATATGTTAATCCTGCTGCTGAGATTTGCTAAAGTCCCAGAGGTGCTGGTCTGACAATGTTATTAGAGGGGACAGAAACACTTAATACCCTGCATGAGCCTCACTGAGCACAGAAATCTATGTATTTGAACTCTCCCCCACTAAGTGAGCCTCATTTAGGAAGCCGGGACAATTAATGACAAAGCTCGAGACATCTGACTGTGTGTAAACAGAAGTTATTACAACCACATTACTCAGGAGTCGCTGTAATGGAGGAGAATGTGATTTTACAAACACGTAATACCCCTTCAATGTTGAGTATATTAATCTAGACTCTAGAGTACAGTATCTCCTTTCAGAGGAACCATTTAATAGTTAATTTATTCAATGCTGTGCAAACAAACTTTTCATGCACATCGATCGCCGTAGGCCCTTATGGATGCAGCCATAAAAAAGCAATATATATATATATATATATTTAAATGTCTCAAAACTGTAGAATTTACAACTCTAAAAGACTACAGACATCACTTGTAGTTGTACCGTGTGTGGGATGATGTTTTCGTGCATTTTATTTGCATTTCATTAGTTTTGAGAAGCAATATTATTGCTGGAACTCAAATCTTTGAGGCAGCATTCATTTATTTTAGTATAAAGTACATTTTAAAGTAATCTGACCCCGGCTATTATACATGTTTCTTAACATACCACTTGATACTAAAGATACTATACCCTCTCTCAGATGGAAATAGGCAATTCGCTTTATTTCCTCTAACATCAAATGTGGCTACAACAATCCGTCAGTTTATGTGCTGGGGGACATTGTAACAGGGGACACATTTTGAATTATAGATGGATGAATTATGATGTAGACGTACCTCTGAGGAACAGGGTGATGGACTGGTACCTGAGCGAGCTCTGCTGATGAGCGCTCAGAAGATCCAGAGCTCTGACGTGGATCATCTCCACCAGCTGTTTGTCTGAAAAACACACATTTACAAACATTCATAATCACAGTTTTCTTTTAACCTCCTGTGCTTATATACAGAGATGGCAAAAGTACACACATCCTTTACTCAGGTAGAAGTACAGGTACTCGTGTTTAAAAATACTCTGGTGAAAATAGAAGTACTGACTGAACTTCTTTACTCAAGTAAAAGTAAAGAGGGCTTTGAAATGTACTTCAGTAAAAAGTACCCATAACTAGCAGCTGTTTTAAAGAGTACCTGACCTCCCTTTATATTAATAGAACAATAATGTCATTGTTAGCTAATGAATGTTTCCATGCTGAACAACGGCAACATGACAACGTTTTCATTGGTCCCTCTTCTTTAGAGAAGACCAGGAAATGATGGATACACGGATCGTGTTCAAATCAATAGGCACGCAATGACTCTAAATAATAATGATCACGCCACCAAACACACATTCAGACTAAAGGAACCAGCCTGTTTGGAACATGGAAGATGTAGAAAGTACAGGTATTTGGGTTCAACATGTGAGAAGTAGAAAGTTCAGGTATTTGGGTTCAACATGGAAGAAGTAGAAAGTACAGGTATTTGTGTTCAACATGGAAGAAGTAGAAAGTACAGGTATTTGGGTTCAACATGTAAGAAGTAGAAAGTACAGGTATTTGGGTTCAACATGGAAGAAGTAGAAAGTACAGGTATTTGTGTTCAACATGGAAGAAGTAGAAAGTACAGGTATTTGGGTTCAACATGTAAGAAGTAGAAAGTACAGGTATTTGGGTTCAACATGTAAGAAGTAGAAAGTACAGGTATTTGGGTTCAACATGTAAGAAGTAGAAAGTACAGGTATTTGGGTTCAAAATGTAAGTCATCAGAAAAATAAGTAGTGGAGTAAAGTACTGATACCAGAAACATGTACTTAAGTACAGAAACGAAGTATTTGTACTCCACTACTGATTATATTTCTCCTCCAAATCATACCTCCCAGCACTCTGAACTTCACGTCTTCTTTCAGAGCCGAGCCACAGATCCTGCAGATGAAGTCGTTTCTCACCGTGGCCGATTCTGTGGCTCCGGGTGCATGAACTCGGATGTGGTGAAACCCTAAAGTCCAGGAAACAAACTCTCATTGTCTATAAATGCTACTTGTCTGAGCTTAAAAAAAACAACATCTTGCCATATTTGACATGCCAAAGGGGGATTTCCAGATTGCAAACGTTATGTTTTATGTTGTCTTGTGTCTATGAATGCTAATTGTCTGAGCTTGAATTTAAAGATTGCAACCTTTATGATGTTGTTAGCATGCCAGCTAATACCTGCAGTCCGGGAAACAAACTCTTACTGTCCATGAATGTTAATTGTCTGAGCTTGAAAAGACACAACATCTTGCCATATTTGACCTGATAAAGGGAAGATTTCTAGGATGTTGTTAGCATGCCGGCCAATACCTGCAGAGCAAGGGCACTCCTCATCGCTGCAGAGGAACCGAGCGCCCTGGGTGTATTTGGTGACTCTCGTTATGGCGATGACTAAACCTTCCATGGAGACCGGCCTCATGGACCTGTTTCCCCGAGGAAAACTACAAAGATCCAACGAGTACTCGGGGAACGGAGGAAGGTGAGTCAACTTCAGGATCACATTCACCTGGGGAGCAAACACAGCCTGTTACAGGACTGATGCTGTGGGAGGGAAATGTCCTGTCAAATGATCATATAATCATTTAAAACATATGGTCTTATACTCTGATTGCCTTTAACTCCGTTAAATTATATTAATTTAACAGAGTATTTTTAGTCTTGTATGTGTTTAACAGAGACATGTGTTAAGGGTTTACATTTCAGGAGGGTAAAGGTGGATTTGAGAATGGTTAAGGACTGGAGGTTTAATGGTTTAATGTTGGGATGTAGGAGCAGCTGTTTCCTCTCATGAATATATAGAGAGACTGTCAGCAGAACTTCGTTCTCCTCTGAGGATGAAGTAGCTCTGTTCCTGAATTGAGATCGATTTCACTTGTTTATTGACTTTCTTTATTACTTTATTAAATACAACCAAAGACAAACTTTGTCCATGAATCATTTATCAGTTGAATTTCCTCCACAGGAAACAGCTTCAGCTTTTATTCATACCTGACTCTCTGTGTGGATCTTATCGAGAAGTGAAAGAGTCTTTATGGCCAGGAAGCAAACCTGAGAGAGGAATTAGGAAAAGTGAGTTGACCTCACAGGAGAAGAAGTGTGTGTAGCGACAGCAGGAAACAAACAAAGTCGCTGAGAGGCTGAGGCCGGGCCTGTTTGCTATTGTATGACACGCTATCAAAAAAGTACTTGCTGAGATCAAAATTGCAGTGAATAATAATGTAGTTTAATGAAAAATTAGATGATCAACTTATTTTATATAGACATTGTAATAATAATCAAAGCAATCCTAAAGCTTGCGGTCAACAAAAAATACAACGACCCTGTCACCCTCTCTTCCACACACACACACGCACACCTCACCATATCCATGTGACCCAAACCAACCAACCCATTGCGATCAAACAAATATCTTATAATAATACAAACCATGACCCAAATATAAACTAGCACAAAACGAATTTGTATTCAAACAAAATGCATTACTTTGTACGTTTCATGGCTCCTACAATGTGTTTTAACTCTTAGTTAACTCTCAGTTTTTCCACTTACAGACTGAAACAGTGCAGTGGCTGTGAGAGGATCGTGCAGAACACAGTCTCCCAGCTCAGGATCCACCTCGATCACATCTGAGGGATCCACCCTGATGCAGAACCTGTAAACCGCCTCCATCTGCTGCGGGTCTGCAGAGGAGAGGGACGTATTAGCTCCATCTTATCTGTAAAGTAACTAAGTACATTTACTGTACTGTAGTTCAACCTCACACGAGTATTTCCATTTAATTCTCCTTTATACTTCTACTCCACTACTTTTAAAAGGGAAATAAAGTAATTGTATCCACTAAATGTATTTAAAAGCGTTATATACAGTACAAGCATCTCTAACAATTAAACTAGTGGATAAACTCTTTCAGTCACAAAAGAGTCAAATTATTTAAATATTTTACAAAAAGTAAATCAGTAGTTTGTCTTTTAACAGTAAAATGCTCGTTAATGCAAAAATATTACCTAGAAATGTCACATATATAAACATATTTACACATAAAGGCCATGATTACTTTTACTTTTTATACTTTAAGTACATTTAGCTGATTTGTACTTCCACCACTGCTTATTGGCCAGAGACACGTATCCATTATATGTAAAGTTAACGGACAAAAAAGTATTCTGAATCCGAATATTTAGTGTAGTTTAACCAGTGTTTTTAGCTTTCAATGCTACTAACGTTAGCTTGACGTAAGCAAGCTAAGCTAACAGTTAGCATTATTATTATTATTATATTTTCTCCTCACCGTTAAAAGGTCTGCAGTCTTCTCCCAGTCTCTGAAGTCCTCCACTTCTGTCTAAATACACCAGAACCGACTCTTTTAATGACAAAATGTCACTCATTGTGTGTTAATTATAAATACATATATATATTCTTAAAATCTTTAAATGGCAGCTCGCATTCGCGGGCTAACTTCACGGTACCATGGTAACAACTCAAAGGACCCGGATGTAGTGCAATTAAATGTACGATTAAATACAAATATAAAATAATATAATACATACTTAATAAATATATTGAAATGAAAAAAATTATACAATTATTTAATCTAAAATACTTTAATCTCAAGTTACTACACATACTATATTATTAGTAATAAATACAAAGAACGTTTTTTAACTGCCACCTTTTGTTGACTGAAACAGTGACACTGGTGTGCGCGCGCTCCAACTGCTAAAGGACCCGGATGTTATGCGATTAAATGTACGATTAAATATTGATGATGATTGAATGATTTAATGTAATTGTGCTCAATTTTAAGATAATACACAGAATACATTATTAGTAGTAAATACAAAGACCGTTTTTTGTAAAACGGCCACCTTTTACACTGGTGAACACTCCAACTGCCAAAGGACCCGGATGTAATGTGATTTAATGTATGATTAAGTACGAATATAATAATATGAAACATATTTAATATTTATATTGAAATAAGAAAATATATAAAATGATTTAATGTAAAATACCTTAATTCCAAGTCACTACACAACAGACATTATTAGTAATAAATACAAAAACACGCTTTTCTTATATATTTTTTTATTAATGTGCAGGAATATAGGCCTACTTAGCAAAGCATTGTGGATTTCTAATTTCTGCAATCATGAATAAATGCATTAAGGCAAAGAATAGAAAACACAAACAACCCAATATAAAAACTAAATATTTAAAGACAAACAGAAGTAGAAATGTTTCTACAAATGTGACCTATAAACCAAAAATGCATTATTCAGCGGTCTCAAGTAATCCCTATTTCCAGCGTAGTTAAAATGAATAAGACACATGAGTGTATTTCTTTTTTACAGTAATTACATGGACCAACACATTTCCATGTCAAATGGTGTGATTTAAAGTCCAGTTAGTTGTTCAAGTGTTCATTTAAGGGACAATTTAAGGCTTTATAAAGTTTTAGAAACCACCAGGAATATAACAGTAATAGAGGATGTCCTTTTAAAAATATCATCTGTTATATTATATAAATACAAATTTATAAAAAAGCACATCTGGCACATTTTGTTTTCCAACCCCACATGTTTAAGTGCTGCCTATTTCCAGCTGCTTTGGCGTCAGAGGAGAGGTTATTGATCCGTGGTTTAAACTCTTCTTCCCTTTAGTCAAAAGGAGTTATTGTGACGGTTAAGGCGAACGAAACAAAGATCGTTTTAGAGGAAAGAGTCATCGGACGCCGGTGCGTAAGAGAAACCAACGAAGGCGTCGTCCGCCTCCATCACGCTGGCGTTTACGATGGAAAGATCCTGAGACCAGCAGATGGAGTTTGGCACAGATTCGTCTGTAAATTCGGGGTCAAAGTTTGAGATATCGTAGCAGGAACTCTGTGGAAACATCAGGGAGAGAGAGGGGTGAGTACAGACTATAGATGAGAGTAACACCTACTTCACTTCCGGGCGAAAACTACGGCCCCGCCCACTTTTGGGGGAAAACAAAGCTGTCATTTGAATGGCGGTCAATACAAATTCTGAAGTTTTTGCCAATCCGATCAGAAATGTAAGAAAACCGTGGATTTGTGGATCTTCAAAGAGCCCGATGACGATGGCCAGACAGGCAAACAATTACATGAACTCATTGGAAATCGACGATCGGGCTCGATATATGGTTCAATTAAAATCAGTAGGCGAGGCTGTAATTTTCGCCGGCTGTTACTCTCATGAGCGAGGCGGGAAATAATTGTTTGATCACGCCAACAAGCTGCTGTGTCGTTTATTGCACCTCAAACATTAAAAAATCCAGAGTTCAGTGTTTCTGAACTTCCTCTAAGAACAAAGGACAGTAGAAGAAGAGCTCTGTGGCTTCAGGCTGGATCGCCCTTCAAATGACAGCTTTGGTTTCCCCCAAAAGTGGGCGGGACCAAAGTGACGTATATGTTACTCTCATGTATGACATCGATCGGCTACTGCTATATTTAATCATATATCGAGCCCGATCGTCGATTTCCAATGAGTTCATGTAATTGTTTGCCTGACTGGCCATCGTAACCGGGCTCTTTGAAGATCCACAAATCCACGGTTTTCTTAAATTTCTGATCGGATTGGCAAAAACTTCAGAATTTGTATTGACCGCCATTGAAATGACAGCTTTGTTTTCCCCCAAAAGAGGGCGGAGCCGTACTTTGCCCGGAAGTGACGCATGTGTTACTCTCATCTATATGGGTGGTGAATTCATTAAAAAGGGACTTAATTTGACGACAAAAAAGCTAATTAATGATGTTACAAAGTGCTTTAAATTAGATAAAACAATTAGGAGGCAATTCAGGGTTCCCACAACAAGGCAAGTTACATTCATACTTTCTTTACATTATTTAAAGATGGTGAATTCATTAAAAAGGGACTTAATTTCACTACCAAAAAGCAAATTAATGTCAATTCAGGGTTCCCACAACAAGGCAAGTTACATTTAATTTCTTACACTTTCTTTACTCCATATAAATTAATGAAATAACAGTTTTACTATTTTTTAACACACTAATGAATTCAAAGAACCCCTATAGCTGGCCAGCTCTGTTGTGATTGGTCCTCGGTTAGAGATGTCCCGCCCCTTAGCCTATCACGTGCAATGTGTTGGAGCGCTAGCCAATAGGAAACCATTTAACTGTCTGGTGCCTTTTTTATGTTATTTTTTTAATGTAACTACATCTAGAGGAGCCTTGCAACATTTCTTTTACCTGAGTATAATTAGAAAAATCCTATTAATTGATTCTGATTAAAAAAAACTCATAAAACCATATTTATTTACTTAATTTCTGCTAATGTTTTGGGTTTTCCTTTAAAGGATGGTTCTTAATTAGCCACTGTTAATTAGAGACACCTGTGTAATCTAGTGTATTTAAATCAAAATGAAGTACAAACTGTCAGAATATTTACCACATAGGGCGTAAATGGAGGAGGGATCTTCTTCTGCTCCAGGTCGTCCCAGTTGATGGAGGAGAAGAAGTCGTGAGCTTTAATTTCATTCTGGAAACGTAGAAAATAAACATCGTATTTACCAGTTTGTTTCCAGAAAGCTGAGGGTAATTCACATGCTGACCACCAGAGGGGGCCCACACAGTCAGGCTCTAATGTGGGGGGTGTTTACCTCTGCTTTACTGTGTGTGTGTGTCTCTGCTCTCTAGTGTGTCTCTGCTCTCTACAGAGTGTCTCTGCTCTCTAGTGTGTCTCTGCTCTCTACAGAGTGTCTCTGCTCTCTACAGAGTGTCTCTGCTCTCTAGTGTGTCTCTGCTCTCTACAGAGTGTCTCTGCTCTCTAGTGTGTCTCTGCTCTCTAGTGTGTCTCTGCTCTCTACAGTGTGTCTCTGCTCTCTACAGAGTGTCTCTGCTCTCTCTAGTGTGTCTCTGCTCTCTAGTGTGTCTCTGCTCTCTACAGTGTGTCTCTGCTCTCTAGTGTGTCTCTGCTCTCTACAGAGTGTCTCTGCTCTCTCTAGTGTGTCTCTGCTCTCTACAGTGTGTCTCTGCTCTCTACAGTGTGTCTCTGCTCTCTAGTGTGTCTCTGCTCTCTACAGAGTGTCTCTGCTCTCTACAGAGTGTCTCTGCTCTCTAGTGTGTCTCTGCTCTCTAGTGTGTCTCTGCTCTCTACAGTGTGTCTCTGCTCTCTACAGAGTGTCTCTGCTCTCTCTAGTGTGTCTCTGCTCTCTAGTGTGTCTCTGCTCTCTACAGAGTGTCTCTGCTCTCTAGTGTGTCTCTGCTCTCTACAGAGTGTCTCTGCTCTCTAGTGTGTCTCTGCTCTCTAGTGTGTCTCTGCTCTCTACAGTGTGTCTCTGCTCTCTACAGAGTGTCTCTGCTCTCTCTAGTGTGTCTCTGCTCTCTAGTGTGTCTCTGCTCTCTACAGTGTGTCTCTGCTCTCTAGTGTGTCTCTGCTCTCTACAGAGTGTCTCTGCTCTCTAGTAGGTCTCTGCTCTCTCTAGTGTGTCTCTGCTCTCTAGTGTGTCTCTGCTCTCTAGTGTGTCTCTGCTCTCTAGTAGGTCTCTGCTCTCTCTAGTGTGTCTCTGCTCTCTAGTAGGTCTCTGCTCTCTACAGAGTGTCTCTGCTCTCTCTAGTGTGTCTCTGCTCTCTAGTGTGTCTCTGCTCTCTAGTAGGTCTCTGCTCTCTCTAGTGTGTCTCTGCTCTCTAGTGTGTCTCTGCTCTCTAGTGTGTCTCTGCTCTCTACAGAGTGTCTCTGCTCTCTAGTGTGTCTCTGCTCTCTCTAGTGTGTCTCTGCTCTCTACAGTGTGTCTCTGCTCTCTAGTGTGTCTCTGCTCTCTCTAGTGTGTCTCTGCTCTCTAGTGTGTCTCTGCTCTCTCTAGTGTGTCTCTGCTCTCTACAGTGTGTCTCTGCTCTCTAGTGTGTCTCTGCTCTCTCTAGTGTGTCTCTGCTCTCTACAGTGTGTCTCTGCTCTCTACAGAGTGTCTCTGCTCTCTACAGTGTGTCTCTGCTCTCTAGTGTGTCTCTGCTCTCTCTAGTGTGTCTCTGCTCTCTAGTGTGTCTCTGCTCTCTACAGAGTGTCTCTGCTCTCTACAGTGTGTCTCTGCTCTCTAGTGTGTCTCTGCTCTCTAGTGTGTCTCTGCTCTCTCTAGTGTGTCTCTGCTCTCTCTAGTGTGTCTCTGCTCTCTAGTGTGTCTCTGCTCTCTACAGAGTGTCTCTGCTCTCTTCAGTGTGTCTCTGCTCTCTCCAGAGTCTGTCTCTGCCCTCTACAGTGTGTCTCTGCTCTGTAGTGTGTCTCTGCTCTCTCCAGTGTGTCTCTGCTCTCTACAGAGTGTCTCTGCTCTCTCCAGAGTCTGTCTCTGCTCTCTAGTGTGTCTCTGCTCTCCAGAGTGTGTCTCTGCTCTCCAGAGTGTGTGTGGACTCACGAAGTCGTCTCTGGAGCCCAGGCGGTGCAGACCCTCTTTCTCCAGCAGGCCTTGCAGCAGAGACCAGGCGCAGCTGGAGGCGCCCGCACGCATCACCAGAGGTTTGTGCAGGATGTTGTCGTACATCTCGTGTGTGTCTCTGCTGTAGAAGGGCGGCTGAAGAGGAAGGAGTGCAAAGGGAGGGGGGCTTAATCAGGAGAGTGGGCTGATTAAGAGACGTTTAGAGTGTATTTTAGGTTGTTTTCTGGTCCTTGAGCATCGACTCAGGGGCAGTGTGTGCCTCGTTCCTCTTGTTCTACACGTCTTTTGAATGATTTTGATCTGTTTTTGGTTATAATTATCTCTTTTGGTCATTTTGAATCTTATTTTGTTTGTTACACATCTATTCTAAGTGGTTTTGCATTGCTTTATAGACATTTTGAGTCTCTGGTTGTGGTTTTCTGGTCCTTTAGCATCGACTCAGGGTCAGTTTGTGCCTCGTTCCTCTTGTTCTGCATCTCTTCTGAATGCTTTTGTGTCTGTTTTTGGTAATTTTGTGTAACTTTGTAGATGTTTGAAGTTCCTCATGGTCTTTTTGAGTCTCTTTTGGTCATTTTGAATTTTGCAAGTCTTTTTTTGTTTGTTGCACATCTATTTTAGGTTGTGTTGCATTGCTTTATAGACATTTTGTGTCTCTCTTTGGTCATTTCCTGTGTCTTTGTAGACTGTTTGAGTGTTGTTTTGCATTGCTTTATAGCAGTTGTCTCTTCGTAGACATTTAGAGAATCTGTGGTGTTTTTGCATGTCTTTTGCTCTAAAGAGGTTTTGTGACTTTCCTGTGTCCTTGTAGACGTTTTTGAGTCTTGTTTTGGTTGTACAGCAATGCTTTGTGTCTCTTTTTGGATATTTTGTTTCTCATCATAGACAGTTTGAAGCTTGGTCTTTCTGGTCATTTAGCATCGATGAGTGTCACTCTTAGGACATTTCGGGGCTCTTTTACATTATTCTGCGTCTTCTCATTGACATTTTCTGTCTCTTTGTGGGTTTTTTGTGCTATTTTACCTACAAAATATATCAGCAATTCCCTCAAACTACAATGCATGAGTGATATTAGATGAGTATCGTTCTCACCAGTCCGAAGAGCATCTCGTAGAGAACAGATCCCAGACACCACCAGTCCACCGTGTTGTCGTACGGCTGCTTCCTCAGCACCTCTGGAGCCAAATACTGCACACACACATTTGAATCATTATATAGAACTCTGACATGCTGCTACTGGCTTTAAATACTCCACAATATCACTATTTCTTACATCATCATCAATAACCTTAATCATTTCTCTAAAAAGGCAAGAAGTTAGGAGCAGCTTGTGCACAAAGCAAGGAGGTCAAATATAGAATAAATGCATGAATAATGATGGTGAAAACGAACCTTATTGAGCATTTAAAATGTGGATTGCATTGGTGATGAATACAGTTTATTTTCCAAGCAGATAAACATAAACAAAGAGAAGGATTTGCAAGAAAATTAGTCAAATAACCCCAAATTCCTGCAGAAATCTGGAGGGTTTGTCAGATAATTCAGGTCTCAATCTGTCTGTAAATGATTATCAAGGATGTCAAATATGGAATAAATGCATAAGATAACAAGCGCTTTATGGTGATGAAGGCTTATTTTCCAAGCAGATAAACATAAACAAAGCGAGACATTTGCAAGAACATGTCTCGCTGTGTTTATGTTTATCTGCTTGGAAAATGAACATTATTCATCAGCAATGCAATCCACATTCTAGATGCTCAATAAGGTTATTTTCTACATCCTTGATAATCGTTTACAGACACATTGAGACCAAATAAGCCCAAATTCCTGCAGATATTTGGAGGGTTTGTCAGATAATTCAGGTCTCAATAGGCGCTTTCACACCGGAGTACTTTTCCCAGGAATAGTTCCGATAGTTCCTGGGATTTTGCGTTCATACCAAAAAGATCTGGAACTAGAACTTAGTTCATGAGAACCTTTTTCCCCCCTTTTCAGTCCCTGCTAGAGAGCAGGTACTTTCCTGGGAGAAAAAGGTTCCAATTTCTGATTGGCTGGGAATTGCAAACCACTCCCCGTAAAACTCTGAAAAGTTTTGTGAAGCCGCCATTTTATTTGCTCGCATTAGCATTATTAGCATTATTAGCATTATTAGCATTAGCCCAGCACACCAACAACTAACTTATGGCAACACAAAAGAAAGCATGGGAGCGGTGGAGATGAGGAGGTGTCGGCGTTCTGGCGATTTACTCGGAAGGCTTCAGTAGAAGCTGCTGGGAGTCCCAGCAGCTTCTACTGAAGCCAGTCCCCACCTCCGGGGACCTCCGGCCGGGGACTTCGGGTGGCAGTATCAAGCCGTGAAGTTGTTTGTGGCCTGCCAGTAAACCCAAAGCAGAAGAAGACGAAGTGACGTCAGCGGCTCATGGATGTATAATAAGAACTGGATACAGCGTGGGAGGCGGGGCCTCGTTCATTCCTATGAGAGTTGCTCATTGGCGCATGAAGACAAAATGGCCCAACTTTTGAGAGAGCGAAACGTCACGAAAGTATTCATATAATCCGTTCTTATTGTGCATCCATGGGTAAAGGTAAAACTCATGTAGTACTGAACACGTCACATGACCGTGCCGGGCGGCGCGGTCCCGTGGGAGATCCGCGTTCATAATGCCGAGCAAAATAACTCTCAATAACGTTATTAGCACATTTTACAACTTGAGGACCGAATGTTTTTAATAAGGGCTATACAAATGTTCATACTGGGTAGTTTATTTAGTTTAAAAAAAATTATCCAACGATTTACAGACGTCTCTTTCCCAATCTTAGTCAAAGGGAAAAAGTATTTCCGGGCCCAGCGACTGATACGGAAGTGTAGTACCGCCGTTTGGCCACAACGAATATTTTCCTCAGAGTCCGGCGCACTTCCTGGGGGCTTGCTTCATTTGCCTAATCCTCCCTCAGGGACTTATTCCGGTGTGAACGCGATTTACTAGATAGTTCCAGGAAATGAAGGTTCCGGGAACTATTCCTGGGAAAAGTACTTGGTGTGAAAGCGCCTAATGTGTCTGTAGATAATTATCACTATTACACACTGACACTTAGATTGAACTTATTGAACATATTAAATACCTCAGGTGTCCCACAGAAAGTTGTGGTGGTGTCAGTTTGAGAAATGCCTTCCTTGCACAGCCCAAAGTCAGTGAGGATGATGTGTCCCTGCAGAAAGAGGAAGAGAAAACACAATCATCTCATTATCTCCTGCAGAAAGAGGAGAAAACACAATCATCTCATTATCTCCTGCAGAAAGAGGAGAAAACACAATCATCTCATTATCTCCTGCAGAAAGAGGAGAAAACACAATCATCTCATTATCTTTCAGCAAACTGAGGACTCTTTTGTTAAAACAGGAATGTGGCGCCTCACTTTCTCTCAATGGGAAATCATTAGAGACGTAATGCAATAACTGGAGAATGAAACTCGTGCTTATGCAATGTTTTTAATTTGAAAAATGCATTGATGAGGAACTGCAGTTTCATAATAACTAACATGAAGAAAGGAGGTGTTGCAGTATTATTATTTAGGAGAAGATAAGAAGTATTTTTGTGTTGCAGCAGCATACAAATACAAGGCAGTGTACAATACAAATGTAAAATATTAGAAATAAACAATCCAAAATGTAAACATCTCAATAGAAATAAAATAGCATTAAAAAAAAGTAGAAAATATACATGTGAAAATACAAATGTACAGTAACAAAATATAAAGCAGGAGATCATATAAGTATGTGAGGAATGGAATATTATATATTAGATTGAATATAAATGTAAAATGTAGAGTGTGCTTTAAGTCCAGTAGTAGAGGTAGCAGTAGTAGTAGAGGCAGTAGTAGTAGAGGTATTAGTAGTAGTAGAGGTATTAGTAGTAGTAGTAGTAGTAGCAGTAGTAGTAGCAGTAGTAGTAGAGGTAGCAGTAGTAGAGGTATTAGTAGTAGTAGAGGTAGTAGTAGTAGTAGTAGCAGTAGTAGAGGTAGCAGTAGTAGTAGAGGCAGTAGTAGTAGAGGTATTAGTATTAGTAGAGGTATTAGTAGTAGTAGTAGTAGTAGAGGTAGTAGTAGTAGTAGAGGTAGTAGTAGCAGTAGTAGTAGTAGTAGTAGAGGTAGCAGTAGTAGTAGAGGCAGTAGTAGTAGAGGTATTAGTATTAGTAGAGGTAGTAGTAGTAGTAGTAGTAGTAGAGGTAGTAGTAGTAGTAGAGGTAGTAGTAGCAGTAGTGTAGTAGTAGTAGTAGTAGTAGTAGAGGTAGTAGTAGTAGTAGTAGTAGTAGAGTAGCAGTAGTAGTAGAGGTAGTAGTAGTAGTAGTAGTAGTAGAGGTAGTAGTAGCAGTAGTAGTAGCAGTAGTAGAGGTAGCAGTAGTAGTAGAGGTAGTAGTAGTAGTAGTAGTAGTAGAGGTAGTAGTAGCAGTAGTAGTAGCAGTAGTAGAGGTAGCAGTAGTAGTAGAGGCAGTAGTAGTAGAGGTATTAGTATTAGTAGAGGTAGTAGTAGTAGTAGTAGTAGTAGAGGTAGTAGTAGTAGTAGAGGTAGTAGTAGCAGTAGTAGTAGTAGTAGTAGTAGTAGTAGTAGAGGTAGTAGTAGTAGTAGTAGTAGTAGAGGTAGTAGTAGTAGTAGTAGTAGAGTCCCAATTTGAGATCAATAACGTACCTCTTCTCCTATTTCAATGAATTACACTATTTGTTTTTGAATGTCCTCTTTAAGTTGCTCTATTGGTATCTGATGGGGGAAGTATCTTCTAATATCAGCAGGCGTTCTTCAGGCTCTGCAGCTCAGAAAGTAGGTGCTTTTTGAGCGAGAATATTGGTCTAAAATAGGGAGGTTTCTTCATGTATCTCCTGCATAGTGTCCTAACTTAATAGTACCTCTGCATGCACTGTTTAGGCTCTGCCGTTCCATATTCACTTACAGAAAGTAGGAGTTGCAGAGCAGTGTTAGTTAAACTCACCTCTTGGTCGAGGAGGATGTTTTCTGGCTTCAAGTCTCTGTAGAAAATGAAGATAAATAAATCAAATGCAGTGAATTAAAGGCAGTCTAAATTACTACCCCATATCACAGATCAAAGAAGGATAATGTAGACGTTTTGTGTCATGACTACAATGACAGGAATTCAAATATGAATACAAATCAGATTCATCAGAACATAAAAGTATATCAATTCTGATTAATATGGTTCTGTTTTCGGGTCAATCAAACCCCCCCCAACAAACATCAAGTGGAGTTACAGCCCTTTAACATTTACACCTTTAAACCTCATAGCTTCAATGTGTGATTTGATAAGGCAGTAGATGTAGAAATGTTGACAATAAAGCTGACTCTGAATTAACACACAGTTTGATCAATAATCAGAAAGATCTCTTCACTTTCATCTCACCTGTACACGATGTTGAGGGAGTGTAAATATCCCAGAGCGCTCGCCATCTCTGAGATATAGAATTTGGCTCTGGGTTCTGGAAAGGTTCGCTCCTTTTGGAGATGGAAGAACAGCTGAGAGGAAGGAGAGCAGTTCGATTAGTGACATAGAGATATGTGAGATAGAAGAGGTACGCCTGCCCCCAAAACATGTTCATTCTCTGAAATCAAGTCAAAGAGATCTTGATAATCGGCCAGTTCTGTACGACTTTGTCTGCGCTTTTTGAGTTCTGAACATTTGAGTTTCGTCTCCCAGAATATTTGACCTTTTCTGGAGATTTAAATATGAAATCTGGTAAATGTAGGACTTTAAATGTTGCATGTACCGCCATGTGCATAATCATACATTTATAGAAGTCTCTTTGAAGACTTTTAGAGACTCTTTGAGACTCTTTGAGCACGTCTCTTTAGTTGTGTTGCATTGCTTCGTAGACGTTTTGAGTCTAGTTTTGGTTATATGGCAATGCTTTGTGTCCCTCTTTGGATATTGTGTGTCTCTCGTAGACATTTAGAGACACTTAGAGACTCTTTGAGACTCTTTGAGCATGTCTCTTTAGTTGTGTTGCATTGCTTCGTAGACGTTTTGTGTCTCTCTGTGGTCATTTCCTGTGTCTTTGTAGAAGAGGCTTATGGTGGTCCTTTTGTGCCTTAGTGGTCAATGAATGTCTCAGGCCTGTTATAGAGTGTTTTGCGTCTCCTCATAGCCTTCTTGTGTCTCTTTTTGGTCCTTTCCTGTGTCCTTTTAGACGTTTTGGTTGTTTTTCAATGCTTTGTGTCTCTTCGGGTGTTTAGTTTCTCTTCATAGACGTTTGAGGCTTATGGTTGACTTTTCGTGCCTTAATGGTCGATTAGCATCTCTTACGGTCGTTTCGTGCGTTTTGAAGATTATTTGGTGCCTTTTTGTGGACATTTTGTGTCTCTTTTTGGTCATTTCCTGTGTCCTTTTAGACGTTTTGAATGTTTTTGGTTGTATGGCAACGCTTTGTGTCTCTTTGTTTAGTTTCTCTTCATAGACAGAGGCTTAGTGCGGGTCGATCAGCGTCTCTTTCAGGACGTTTCAGGCCTCCTTCAGGCCTTTTCGTAGACATTTTCTGTCTCTTTTGAGTTGTCTTGTGAGTTTCCAGCTTTAAAACACATTCCTTCAAAGTAAGGCTGAAGCTGTGCTTCAACATCTGAAGAACTATATCAACAGGAAAGAGGACCACTTGCGCTAACAAGGGTCATTTTACTTTGCATTTAACTGATTTCATTCACAGTTAGTCAGAGTTCTAGTGTCTCTGAGGGAGGAATTTAAAACGTATGTCAATGCTTTGTGTCTCTTTTAGATTAATTGCGTCTTTTCGTGGACATTTTGTGTCTCTTTTTGGTCATGTCCTGTGTCCTTGATGATGTTTTGAGGCTTGTTTTGGTTGTTTTTCAATGCTTTGTGTCTGTTTTTGGTCATTTGTGCCTTAACGGTCGATCAGCGTCTCTAATAGGACGCTTCGGGCCTCTTTGAGATTATTTTGTGCCTTAACGGTCGATCAGCGTCTCTTATAGGACGCTTCGGACCTCTTTGAGATTATTTTGTGCCTTAACGGTCGATCAGCGTCTCTTATAGGACGCTTCGGGCCTCTTTGAGATTATTTTGTGCCTTAACGGTCGATCAGCGTCTCTTATAGGACGCTTCGGGCCTCTTTGAGATTATTTTGTGCCTTAACGGTCGATCAGCGTCTCTATAGGACGCTTCGGGCCTCTTTGAGATTATTTTGTGCCTTAACGGTCGATCAGCGTCTCTTATAGGACGCTTCGGGCCTCTTTGAGATTATTTTGTGCCTTAACGGTCGATCAGCGTCTCTTATAGGACGCTTCGGACCTCTTTGAGATTATTTTGTGCCTTAACGGTCGATCAGCGTCTCTTATAGGACGCTTCGGACCTCTTTGAGATTATTTTGTGCCTTAACGGTCGATCAGCGTCTCTTATAGGACGCTTCGGACCTCTTTGAGATTATTTTGTGCCTTTATGGTCGATCAGCGTCTCTTATAGGACGCTTCGGGCCTCTTTGAGATTATTTTGTGCCTTAACGGTCGATCAGCGTCTCTTATAGGACGCTTCGGGCCTCTTTGAGATTATTTTGTGCCTTAACGGTCGATCAGCGTCTCTTATAGGACGCTTCGGGCCTCTTTGAGATTATTTTGTGCCTTAACGGTCGATCAGCGTCTCTAATAGGACGCTTCGGGCCTCTTTGAGATTATTTTGTGCCTTAACGGTCGATCAGCGTCTCTAATAGGACGCTTCGGACCTCTTTGAGATTATTTTGTGCCTTAACGGTCGATCAGCGTCTCTTATAGGACGCTTCGGACCTCTTTGAGATTATTTTGTGCCTTAACGGTCGATCAGCGTCTCTAATAGGACGCTTCGGACCTCTTTGAGATTATTTTGTGCCTTAACGGTCGATCAGCGTCTCTTATAGGACGCTTCGGACCTCTTTGAGATTATTTTGTGCCTTAACGGTCAATCAGCGTCTCTATAGGACGCTTCGGACCTCTTTGAGATTATTTTGTGCCTTAACGGTCGATCAGCGTCTCTTATAGGACGCTTCGGCCTCTTTGAGATTATTTTGTGCCTTAATGGTCGATCAGCGTCTCTTATAGGACGCTTCGGACCTCTTTGAGATTATTTTGTGCCTTAACGGTCGATCAGCGTCTCTTATAGGACGCTTCGGACCTCTTTGAGATTATTTTGTGCCTTAACGGTCGATCAGCGTCTCTTATAGGACGCTTCGGACCTCTTTGAGATTATTTTGTGCCTTAACGGTCGATCAGCGTCTCTTATAGGACGCTTCGGGCCTCTTTGAGATTATTTTGTGCCTTAATGGTCGATCAGCGTCTCTTATAGGACGCTTCGGGCCTCTTTGAGATTATTTTGTGCCTTAACGGTCGATCAGCGTCTCTTATAGGACGCTTCGGGCCTCTTTGAGATTATTTTGTGCCTTAACGGTCGATCAGCGTCTCTTATAGGACGCTTCGGACCTCTTTGAGATTATTTTGTGCCTTTTCATGGCCTTTATATGTCTTTTTGGTGATTTCCTATGTCCTTGTAGACGTTTTGAGTCTAGTTTTGGTTGTATGGCAATGCTTTGTGTCTCTTTTCTTTCGTTTCTCTTCATAGACATGTTGAGGCTTACTGTGGTCTTTTAGTGCCTTAATGGTCAAATAGCGTCTCTTTTAGGCCTGTTTTAGATTATTTTGCGTCTTTTCGTGGACATTTTGTGTCTCTTTTTGGTCATTTCCTGTGTCCTTGTAGACGTTTTGAGGCTTGATTTGGTTGTTTTTCGCTTAATGGTCGTTGAATGTCTCTTTAAGGACGTTTCGGGACACTTTAATATTATTTTTGTGCCTTTTCTGTCTCTTTCTGGTTGTTTTGTGATATTTCTACTACAAAAAATATATGAGCAATTCCTTCAAACTAAGGCTAATGGCGGGCTTTAACATGTTTAACACTATATCAACAGGATAACCTGGATCATGCTCCTGGTCTTTTTAACAGATTTCCTTCACAGTTATTCAGAGTTTTAGTGTCTCTCAGGGAGGATTCACACATGGGGGAGGAAATTAAAACGCCACGTCTGACGCATCACTTCCTGTTTCCTCTCTCAGTTCTTTGTAACCCGATGACTCAGATATGTGTGACAGCGTTACTCATAGAAACATAGAGACTCACTTCTCCTCCGTTCACAAAGTCCAGCACGAAGTAGAGCTTGTCCGCGGTCTGGAAGGAATAATGAAGTCCAACCAGGAAGGGATGTTTCACGTTCTTCAGAAGCACGTTGCGCTCCGCCATGATGTGCTTTTGCTGATTGGAGAGCAGAGTTCATTGATATTGTCGTGTCACATACCATATCATCATTTAAATCAGATAGTCTTATACTCTGAAGCTGCTCTGTTCCTGCATTTGAGATCCATTTCACTTTATATTGACTTTCTTTATTACTTGATTAAATATAACAAAAGACACACTTTGTCCATGAATCATTTATCAGTTTCTTTTAAGAGTTTCCTCCACAGATATTATTAAATGTGACGGTGTAGAGTTACCTCTTTCCTGTTGAGGATGACCTTCTTCTGTAACACTTTGACTGCGTAGAACTTCTCGTCATGCTTTCGTTTAGCGAGGAACACCTGCGTGAAGAGAAGCTCGTTAACAACAGGCTCGTTAACAAGAGGCGCGTTAACAAGAGGCGCGTTAACACGAGGCTCGTTAACAAGAGGCTCGTTAACAAGAGGCGTTAACAAGAGGCTCGTTAACAAGAAGCTCGTTAACACGAGGCTCGTTAACAAGAGGCGCGTTAACAAGAGGCTCGTTAACAAGAGGCGTTAACAAGAGGCGTTAACAAGAGGCTCGTTAACAAGAGGCGCGTTAACAAGAGGCTCGTTAACAAGAGGCGCGTTAACAAGAGGCTCGTTAACAAGAGGCGCGTTAACAAGAGGCTCGTTAACAAGAGGCGCGTTAACAAGAGGCGCGTTAACACGAGGCTCGTTAACAAGAGGCGCGTTAACAAGAGGCTCGTTAACAAGAGGCGCGTTAACACGAGGCGCGTTAACACGAGGCGCGTTAACAAAAAGCTCGTTAACAAGAGGCTCGTTAACAAGAAGCTCGTTAACAAGAAGCTCGTTAACAAGAGGCTCGTTAACAAGAGGCGCGTTAACAAGAGGCGCGTTAACACGAGGCTCGTTAACACGAGGCGCGTTAACAAGAGGCGCGTTAACAAGAGGCGCGTTAACAAGAGGCGCGTTAACAAGAAGCGCGTTAACAGGAGGCGCGTTAACAAGAAGCGCGTTAACAAGAAGCTCGTTAACAAGAGGCGCGTTAACAAGAGGCGCGTTAACAAGAGGCGCGTATTTATTTACTCTAAACAGAAAGTGCTTTTTATATTCACATACCTTCCCAAAACTCCCCTTTCCTATGACTTTCAGAAAGTCAAAGTCTGTGGGCTTGGCTCTGAAAACACAAAAAGAAAACACATTAATGTACAATAGAAATATATGCGGTTAAATAAGATTACACTTTGTTAGCTTTGTGGTAAACATTAGGTGTTAGACGTGTATTTAAGTAAATATTAGATGGTAGGGTTAGCTGTTGGGCAGTCGTTGCTTTAGGAAAGAGTGAACAGGTGACTCACTGAGGGTTTCCAGAGGGTCCCAGGTTAATGTTTCTGGAGGTAGAGTTGCTCTGATAACAAGGAAATAATATAGATTAGTTTGTACTCATAATAAGGCTTGCACAGACTCTTAAGATTCTGCATTTTCCCCTTATATTTCCTCCTCTTCTTCAATCTAAATCAACGTTCACACACATGAGTTCATGTTTAACACAATGTCTCCTTATAAACAACCTTCTAGCAACAAATGAGAGGACGGTTCGTACCCTTTGGTCATTTCCTGTGTCTTTCTAGTCTTTTGAGGCTTACGGTGGTTTTATGTGCCTTAATGGTCGATTAGCGTCTCTTTGAGGTCGTTTCCTGTGTCCTTGCAGTCTACTTTTGGTTGTTTTTCAATGCTTTGTGTCTCTTTTTGGATATTTTGTGTCTCTTCACAGACAGTTTGAGTCTTGTAGTGGAAATGCACCATAATGGAGCGCGGTTTAAGCGCGCCGTGCCCGGCTGTTTTTGGTTGCGTTTCCACTAGGCGTAGTTCCGGCAAGCGGGTACTATTTCACAGTTTTTCTGGCTCTCCAAAATCGTTCATTTTGTTGTAGTTGCCAGCGATTCTCTCTCTAGTTTAGCATACTCAGCCCGACTCAGCCCGACTCAGCCCGACTCAGCCCGGTTGTTGGCCCGGAAAGAACCTCCATTTTGGAGAGCCAGAAAACTGTGAAAAAGCACCCGCTAGCCGGAACTACGCCAAGTGGAAACGCAACCAAAAACGGGCGAAAAACCTTTTAAAATGCGTGTTTTCTGAATGGAGATCGGCTAAGCTAACGCAGTATATGCTCCGACCGTCCACACTCACAACAACGGCCTGCAGACAGAAACAAAGCAGCGCCTGTATTCTCCATGACACAGACAGGCTGTGGTTTGGACTTGTTTCACTTCTGTCTAGTTTCTGAACAGATATGAGGAGCTGTGAGCTCTGAGTGCTAACAGCTAACGGCTGATGTTGGTTTTCTGTGGTTCTCATTGAAGATGACGTCACGGCTCCGCCTACACTGCGTTACTATAGTTACTGCCCCAGCTCCTAAACTGTAATGGAGACGCAGCATAAAGTGAGCCTGGCCTAACAAGGCCTAACGAGGCCTAACAAGGCCTAACGAGGCCTACCTATACCGTACTAAGCCGAGCGAGGCCCTGCAGTGGAAAAGCGCCATTAGTGTGGTCCTTTTGTGCCTTAACGGTCGATCAGCGTCTCTTTGTGGAAGTTTTGGGCCTCTTTTATATTATTTTGCAACTCGTCATGGACATTTTGTGTCTCTTTTTGGTCATTTCCTGTGTCCTTGTAGACGTTTTGGGTCTAGTTTTGGGTTAGGGTTACCCAGATTATACACGTAAGGTAGCGGTTAAAGGGTTTTCTTTCAGGTGATTTCATTCATTTCTATCTGTATTTATTTTGAGAGCATTTAGACTGTTTTAAAGTGGAAGTTATTGATCTAAAGTGGTTAGAAAGTGACTCACTCTGTCGTCTTCGTCCTCAGAGGCGTCAGAAAAGTGCTGCATTTTGTCCATCAGCAGAAACTCCCTCACATCTGGCCTGGAGATCAGGAATAAAGCAACATAATCATCAATATCTCCATCTGTTAGATCCCTGAAGGCATCACTGCTGATACAAGTCATTATATATGTCATATCAAAAAGGCCTCACTGGTTGCAGAGCTGAGAAACGATCCTCTTGATGAACTCGTGCAGCCCGGCTCGTCTCTGCTTTATAAACTCTGCAGAACATTCAGATATTA
>CM062285.1:306552-344052 GCA_031216635.1 Dissostichus eleginoides
TCACACACCCTCACACACTCTCACCCTCACACACAGAGTCTCACACACCCTCACACACTCTCACCCTCACACACTCTCACCCTCACACACAGTCTCACCCTCACACACAGAGTCTCACACACACACACCCTCACACACTCTCACCCTCACACACTCACCCTCACACACAGAGTCTCACACACCTTCACACCCTCACACACAGAGTCTCACACACACTCAGAGTTAGTAAAAAGGATAGAAAACTAGGAGGAACGATATTCTCTTTAAGCACATTTCCGAGTTCGTTTCCCCAAAAAAGTCCAATATGTTGTTTGAAGATGTTAATGTTAAAATGCTTTATATTCTATCATCTATACGTAATGAAGCTTAACGAGTCAGAAAAGAAGAAAGATTCATGGTAAGCACATTTTTACCCAGACGCAGTTTCTGCCTCGGCATGAATTCACTAGTGCTGACAGGCAGAAACACTCTCACACACTCACACACACACACGCACACGCACACACACACACACACACACACACACACACACACTCAGAAATAACTCCTTCCTGCTCACACACTTCCAGAGAGGATGTTCAACGTGTGTGTGTGTGTGTGTGTGTGTGTGTATGTGTGTGTGTGTGTGTGTGTGTGTGTGTGTGTGTGTGGTCTCGTAGCGAGCGTGACAAAAGCAGCAGTCAGTCTACGATGTGAAATCAGGCGTGAACACTCTCGGAAAAATCTGAAATAGTAAATACAGAGAAACAGAAAGACAAGTAGAGCTGCAACGACACCAACCAAATACTGATCATTTAGACTGAAGGCCGGTTGAAGCCTCTCAAATGTCAATTTCAACACATTTGAAGATATCCCCATAACAGTGGGAAACTAAGGCTGACTTGTTCCCACTTCTTTCTGACTTTTTCCACCAAACCTGTTGATTACCTGACAGACAGACAGTGAAATACTCAATGCTAAAGACTGAAACTGCTGTCATTATAATAAGTGATCTATCAGCAGCTCTTAAATGTGTTTCCTCTGTTATATCACATTAAAGTGAACATATATGCACATTTAAAGACATGAACTCTGACATTTTTCACTTGTTCTGACACTTTAAACACCAAACCACTGATCAACGGGTAGATTGATGATGAAAGTACACACACACACACACACACACACACACACACACACACACACACACACACACACACACACACACACACACACACAGTCTACTTGTCATTGTGATGCAGCAGTGGTGGTCAGATGTGTGTGTTAGAGGAAGTGCAGCTGCAGAAGTGAGAGGGGGTGAACTCAGTGCCCCCCCCACCTCAGCATCTGTGTACACACACACACACACACACACACACACACACACACACACACACACACACACAGTCTGAAATAGAAAATATTGGAAAACCCAGTTTCTCAAAGTCTTTAAATGTCTTGTTTTTGTCAGAGAATATTCACTTTAATATAATATATAACAGGGATATAAGAGTCATTATTTAAGAGGCTGAAAACGACATTATTACATTAAAAAGACTCAATAATTACCTACAAATAGGGTTCTTTCCACTGATGGCATGTTCTCCCAGTATATATTTATATATGTGTAATAAAAGCTGTTGAAGAGAACAGCAACAGTTTGCTCTGAGTCTCTGGAGTGTTAACTTAAAGTAAATAATGTTATTTAAAAAGATAAGAGTTATTATCCCCAGCTGTTTACCTCTACTGTAAGTGTGGCTAATGCTAAGCTAATAGCAGCCCCAGGTGTTTCGGATGGACATCACGTACCTTTCTGTTTCTGACCCTGAATCCGGTCCACACACTCCAGAACCGGAACTAATCCAACATGTTCCCGGGTCTAGTTTCTGTCCGGAGACTTTAGGGATCCTCTCCTATCGAGTTTTCTGTTGTTAGTTGCTGTGAAAAGAGAAGCAGGAAACATCAGCCTGTCCTCCTCCTGTAGAAAAGTTCCGATTTAATTTGTCACGGGACTTGAGTACTGCAACACCGTCAGGTCGGACACAATACACAGGAGCACTTCCGGTAGCAGGTTTCAAAATAAAACAACGGGAAAATCACTTTTTGTATTTTATTTATTTATTTCGAGCAGGAAAAATGAAAACAAGCGTGGAAATAATGTTTAAACACTCAGAAATAATCATATATATATTATAATGTCATTTATCTTAGCTTTTGCAGTACTTTTCTTATATTATTATCTCCTTTTAATATACTTATTGTTTATTTTATCCATTACAAACACGTACACTTACTTGCAGGTTAATTATTGGCAATTACCCTTATTCTAACAATCAAAATACACTTATATCTAAGTCATTTTTGGAATTGACAAAAACCTGTGCTTTTATTTTGAAAAGCCCAGTAAGTGGTTCCGGTGTTGTTGTAGCTCTCTTTACCACAAACAGCTTCCAGAGTGTGGAATGACAGCATCGGGAGTTAACCTGTCAAACAGCGACCCCTACAGGCAGACAGGCGTCATGGGCATTATTATAAAACACTAAATACTTAATTAATGGCCTTAAATCAAATAAATACAAATATATGAATAAGATTATTAAATTATAGACTGTTTAATACATTTAAAAAATGATTCTATGATTGTACAATAAAACATAATACTGATTAATTTTAATTGGCAAGTTATACTTTAATATCTCAGAGTTACGAGGTAATCATAATCATGGGCCTATTTTAAAAACAAAGACTAAATAAAATACTTCTTGTGCTGATATTAAATATATGTATCTCCCCATATTTATCCCTACAGATGCATTGCACCACTTCTTCCCCCTTAAA
The DNA here is from genome assembly GCA_031216635.1 of Dissostichus eleginoides. Taxonomy (NCBI): domain Eukaryota; kingdom Metazoa; phylum Chordata; class Actinopteri; order Perciformes; family Nototheniidae; genus Dissostichus; species Dissostichus eleginoides. The sequence continues at coordinate 309,370 of CM062285.1, forward strand.
GGCTCTTTCAACCTGCCTCCTTGGAGCTATAGTAATGATAATAATGATAAATACTGGGATGAATAAATTAAATGCAAGTTATGTAACATGAGGACAATCAGGTAAATATTGTAATTCTGGCTGCATGTGCACGGTTTGTCCACACGGTGTCAGCAGAGCACAGTTTAATGAGCTGCAGAGTGAACTGTAGATACATAAGACCTAACTAGGAAACATTATTCTATTTATAACCTATTTTTACACCATTTCTATGCCGTTTGTACACATGTTAAGACAATAGCAAGCCTAACTATGAACTGTGTTTAAGATGATGCAATCATAGTTGATGGTAGTATAGAAAGTCTCAAATTGGCTCCAAATTGATGAACTACAACACCAAAATGACCTTGCATGTATTTATAAGCCATACAAATAGCATGATATATTATACTATAACACTAAAGCACCTCAAAAGGAGCCAATGTACATAACAAGTACTTTTAATTTTGATAATTATCCAATTATTTTGCAAAAATTATTTGTTTATACAATATTTTTTACTTAAAATGCATTTTAAAACCAGGAGATTCATTATGCTATTTCTACTTTTCCTCAAATAAATTATATGTGTACTTTCCCACCAAATATAGTTTTATTTTATAATGAAATGCTGTTTAATAGTCACATAGCATCTAAACTCTGTGGGTTACAGGGACATAATTAGAGCCTGGATTAATCAGTGAAATCATGTGTGGATGGGCACCCCCTAAAGCCCCCTAAAAGGCCCCTAAAAGGCCCCCGCGCCCCACTTTGAGCCACCACCCTCCTAATGAAAAGACCCATTCAGCTGCAGAAGGTGACAGTACAGTCTGACTCAAAGCCCGCCTCCTCAAACCCCCTCCAGCCAATGAAATCAGCCCCTTTCTACTTCAGACCAATCGAACACAAACCGCTCCTCACGTCTCGACCAATCAGCGTCGACTCCGCTTTCCAAAGCCCCGTTTCTGACCAATCAGGAGCGAGGCCGCCTCCTCAGAGAATCGGCGGGATGGACAAAATTCATAAAGTACAGACGAGCGAGACAGAGAGAGCGAGGAATACCGCGGAATATCGGCTTTTTACACCCAGATATGGACTTTTAATCAACATTTATCACAAGAAGACACTGTAAAGCTTTTATTTAACATATAATATGGATAGAAAGTGAGTTATATCCACAGGAAACGCGATATTATGGACTGTACGTTACATTAAATGAGCTCCAAGACACAGATGACTTCCGCAGATTTCTATGGATGAACTAAAGAGGGATTTTTATCATCTGACAAACCCCAGGATCGAGTTGGAAAAGATTCTTCATACCGACTGTCATGGAGCCTCTGAAGCCGCAAAGGTGAGCCTGAGCAGCGGGACAACAACCGGCCATCTGCCCCTGTGACATGGAGCTAAATATCTATCACTGTTAAAGACAAGAAAACAGCTGCTTCACATGTTCTACTGTTAGTATATCATTATTGAAGACAGTGAAACATGAAAAGAACCTTTTAGATATTAAATGACATGCTTCCTTTCTAGGGATGCCTCTCTAGGTATTTGGCTAATACCTCATTTGTAATATTGTCTTTTATATCGAGCTAAAGGTCTGTATTTCATAGAAATGATGAGCACATCTCTGGGATACACAATATTTAAAGTAATAACATCATTTGTTAGTGGATTACAGATCTATTAATTTACATATAAACAAACATAATATCAAGAGACATAGGAAGAAACATCACAACAACAACAACAACAACATTTATGACAAATAACCACAAAGAAAATGGAAACACAGTATTTATAATTACAACAACAACAACAACAACAACACTATTTATTGTAAAATGTAAATAAATAACCACATTATAAAAAAAACATTAATTAAATATATAATAATAAAACATATAAGACTTCTAACTATGGTGAAAATAATAATTAAATGAATGAGCATTAGCATGGGCTGATGGATGCCCCTCCCACTCTCCCATTATCTCCCATCTGCACCCCCCCCCCCCTGCAAGAGACAGACTGATCCCATAATAACACACACTGCACCTGCACTGAGGAACTAGCAGTATCACATATGGGTTATTTCGTGGTTAATAAAGGCAGCATTACTCTCCTTCTAGCCTGGAGGTGTAAATATCACTTTATATCTTATAAATCCTATTTAACAGATGCTGCTGTTTTCTTCTTATTGTTGGCATAATTAAGTTTAGATTGTGTTTATTGTTTCAATGCATGTGAAGCTGAATCAGACATTTCATGAAAGTGACTCAGATGAGTCTAAATAAATACAACTTTTAAACCTGGTAACATATTCTCATCCCTTCATCAGAAGACTAAAGTCTGCATCCGATAAACATGTTTCTGTCTTTCTGTGTCTTCTTTATGAAGCAATGATATCACAGCCTATGGTCACAGCCTATGGTCACAGCCTATGGTCACAGCCTATGGTCACAGCCTATGGTCACAACCTATGGTCACAGCCTATGGTCACAGCCTATGGTCACAGCCTATGGTCACAACCTATGGCCACAGCCTATGGTCACAACCTATGGTCACAACCTATGGTCACAGCTTATGGTCACAGCCTATGGTCACAGCCTATGGTCACAGCCTATGGTCACAGCCACAGCCTATGGTCACAGCCTATGGTCACAGCCTATGGTCACAGCCTATGGTCACAACCTATGGTCACAGCCTATGGTCACAGCCTATGGTCACAACCTATGGTCACAGCCTATGGTCACAACCTATGGTCACAGCCTATGGTCACAGCCTATGGTCACAACCTATGGTCACAGCCTATGGTCACAACCTATGGTCACAGCCTATGGTCACAACCTATGGTCACAGCCTATGGTCACAGCCTATGGTCACAGCCACAGCCTATGGTCACAACCTATGGTCACAGCCTATGGTCACAGCCTATGGTCACAGCCTATGGTCACAACCTATGGTCACAACCTATGGTCACAGCCTATGGTCACAGCCTATGGTCACAGCCTATGGTCACAACCTATGGTCACAGCCTATGGTCACAACCTATGGTCACAGCCTATGGTCACAGCCTATGGTCACAGCCTATGGTCACAGCCACAGCCTATGGTCACAGCCTATGGTCACAGCCTATGGTCACAGCCTATGGTCACAACCTATGGTCACAGCCTATGGTCACAGCCTATGGTCACAACCTATGGTCACAGCCTATGGTCACAACCTATGGTCACAGCCTATGGTCACAACCTATGGTCACAGCCTATGGTCACAGCCTATGGTCACAGCCACAGCCTATGGTCACAACCTATGGTCACAGCCTATGGTCACAGCCTATGGTCACAGCCTATGGTCACAACCTATGGTCACAACCTATGGTCACAGCCTATGGTCACAACCTATGGTCACAGCCTATGGTCACAGCCTATGGCCACAGCCTATGGTCACAGCCTATGGTCACAACCTATGGTCACAGCCTATGGTCACAGCCTATGGTCACAGCCTATGGTCACAGCCACAGCCTATGGTCACAGCCTATGGTCACAGCCTATGGTCACAGCCTATGGTCACAACCTATGGTCACAGCCTATGGTCACAGCCTATGGTCACAACCTATGGTCACAGCCTATGGTCACAACCTATGGTCACAGCCTATGGTCACAGCCTATGGTCACAGCCTATGGTCACAGCCACAGCCTATGGTCACAACCTATGGTCACAGCCTACGGTCACAACCTATGGTCACAACCTATGGTCACAACCTATGGTCACAGCCTACGGTCACAGCCTATGGTCACAGCCTATGGTCACAGCCACAGCCTATGGTCACAACCTATGGTCACAGCCTATGGTCACAACCTATGGTCACAGCCTATGGTCACAGCCTATGGTCACAGCCACAGCCTATGGTCACAACCTATGGTCACAGCCTATGGTCACAGCCTATGGTCACAGCCTATGGTCACAACCTATGGTCACAGCCTATGGTCACAGCCTATGGTCACAGCCTATGGTCACAACCTATGGTCACAGCCTATGGTCACAGCCTATGGTCACAGCCTAGGTCACAGCCTATGGTCACAGCCTATGGTCACAGCCTATGGTCACAGCCTATGGTCACAACCTATGGTCACAGCCTATGGTCACAGCCTATGGTCACAGCCACAGCCTATGGTCACAACCTATGGTCACAGCCTACGGTCACAACCTATGGTCACAACCTATGGTCACAGCCTATGGTCACAGCCTATGGTCACAGCCTATGGTCACAGCCACAGCCTATGGTCACAGCCTATGGTCACAGCCTATGGTCACAGCCTATGGTCACAGCCTATGGTCACAGCCACAGCCTATGGTCACAGCCTATGGTCACAGCCTATGGTCACAGCCTATGGTCACAGCCTATGGTCACAGCCTATGGTCACAACGTGCCGCTTCCAGCGTATCAGAGACTGAGAGGATTTCTCTCTCATCCTAAAATAGTGGGTATTTGATGGGAAAAACCAGCTAAGAGCGTTGCTGTCTTTGCTGCATTACGCTTGATCTAAATCTCTGATGCTGTGCTCGTGCCTGGAGAAACATGAGTCGCTCTGTTCTCCCACAGTTAGAGCAGCTTAAGGTGCACACATCCTGTATTTTATAATATCCAATAGGTTTGCTTATGACTGCAACACTTCATCTAGTAGCTTCTAAAGTATTGAACAGGAAAACTCCTCAAATGAAGAGGTGGTTACATAATTCAGAAACGTTTTGAATAACCGGACCGTTAGGATCATTTCCCCTTAACCACACACACACACACACACACACACACACACACACACACACACACACACACACACACACACACACACACACACACACACACACACACACACACACACACACACACACACCTCTGAGGTGAAAGAGGCTTTTCATTAGGACTCACCTCCCTCTGAAAAACAGCTTTCATGCACCGAACCTTTAGTGTTGAGTTGCATCATGGGAAAGGTTTTATATCTTCATTTCTCCTTCATATGAAACTCTTCTCCACCATAGAGAGAGTTTTATGTAAACACACTGAGGTGCAGAGCTACCGAACAACTCTGATTTTCCTGCAGACATCATGAATAAAAAGCACAGGCTGTTTCTGTCTTTCCTCCGCCGCTCTGGATCTGAAAAGTGAAAGCTGTGTGTGCTCGTGAAGTGGTATTATGTTTCCTAAAGGCTGCGACTTACAACTATCCCCATTATGCTTTCATCGCTTGGTGCACAAAATATCACAACATAGTCCAAACTTCCATCGCAGCTTCTGAAAGTCCAAGGGGATGTCTGTAAAAGCCAAAACATATATACTCACTTTATTATGATTTAAAACATCTACATATTTGAGAAGCTAAAAACTAAATGATCGGATGTTTTTGACTGCAAATCAATACGAAAGAGTGCTTTTTGTTCCTGTAAATCAACTCATTCTGCAGCTATAGTTATTTGCATATTTACTGTTCTGACTTCTCTAGATGCAGCTTTAAGAAGCATTGGGCATGTCCTCACAATACCATCCTCTCTCCCCATTCCTGCTTCAGACTTTAAGCCTTCTAAGTAACGTGTTGTCTGATTTAAACACATTCATCTGATGTATTTCAGCCCTGATGAGGACGAAGAGCGGCTCTCCACAGACCCAGAGAGTAAAGACCGAAGCAAGACAAGAAGCCGCCGTGCAAAGTGAAATGGTCCCGAGACGAGGTGAGAAACGTCCTCTTTTACTGCAGGAGATCTGTATTTCTTGTATCACAATAACCCTGTGAAATGTGACCCTTCCCCTCTCTTTCAGGATGAGAAGCTGAAGAAACAGGTCGAGCAACACGGACCGGACTCCTGGAAAACCATCGCTCACTTCTTTCCAGTAAGGCTGACGTCATGAGTAATATAATCCACAAATACGGCACAAATACTGTCAGGATTTCACGCTTTTAAACCAGAAAAATGCATCTTTTTCCGCTGTAATCACCTGCGGGACCCTTTGGTCCTCTAATCACCTGCGGGACCCTTTGGTCCTCTAATCACCTGCGGGACCCTTTGGTCCTCTAATCACCTGCGGGATCCTTTGGTCCTCTAATCACCTGCGGGACCCTTTGGTCCTCTAATCACCTGCAGGACCCTTTGGTCCTCTAATCACCTGCAGGACCCTTTGGTCCTCTAATCACCTGCAGGACCCTTTGGTCCTCTAATCACCTGCGGGACCCTTTGGTCCTCTCAGCATTAACAGGGTTTATTAAAAGGATGTTTGTTTGTTTCCTCTGTTTATTAGTTTAGAAAGTCATCATATTCATGGATTCATAGGTTTAAAAAAGACCATATTCCTCTTGTTTCTCAGGTGTATCTCAGGTGTAGGTGTTGTGTATCTCAGGTGTATCTCAGGTGTAGGTGTTGTGTATCTCAGGTGTGTATCAGGTGTATTTACCTCTCTCTCTCAGGTGTGTATCAGGTGTATTTACCTCTCTCTCTCAGGTGTGTATCAGGTGTATTTACCTCTCTCTCTCAGGTGTGTATCAGGTGTATTTACCTCTCTCTCTCAGGTGTGTATCAGGTGTATCTCAGGTGTGTATCTCAGGTGTGTATCAGGTGTATCTCAGGTGTGTATCAGGTGTGTATCAGGTGTATTTACCTCTCTCTCTCAGGTGTGTATCAGGTGTATTTACCTCTCTCTCTCAGGTGTGTATCAGGTGTATTTACCTCTCTCTCTCAGGTGTGTATCAGGTGTATCTCAGGTGTGTATCTCAGGTGTGTATCAGGTGTATCTCAGGTGTGTATCAGGTGTATTTACCTCTCTCTCTCAGGTGTGTATCAGGTGTATTTACCTCTCTCTCTCAGGTGTGTATCAGGTGTATTTACCTCTCTCTCTCAGGTGTGTATCAGGTGTATTTACCTCTCTCTCTCAGGTGTGTATCAGGTGTATCTCAGGTGTGTATCTCAGGTGTGTATCAGGTGTATCTCAGGTGTGTATCAGGTGTGTATCAGGTGTATTTACCTCTCTCTCTCAGGTGTGTATCAGGTGTATTTACCTCTCTCTCAGGTGTGTATCAGGTGTATTTACCTCTCTCTCAGGTGTGTATCAGGTGTATTTACCTCTCTCTCAGGTGTGTATCAGGTGTATTTACCTCTCTCTCAGGTGTGTATCAGGTGTATTTACCTCTCTCTCTCCTCAGGGCAGGACAGATGGTCAGTGTCAGCACCGCTGGCAGAAGGTTCTGAACCCTGAGCTGGTGAAAGGCCCGTGGACAAAGGAGGAGGATCAGAAGGTAAGAGGAGCTGGAGACTGTGTGTTGGGGGAAGGGGAGTTTCTTTCTACTCTCACACTAACAGGGAGGTGCTTCCCTCCAGAAAGTGTCCCGCTCCATTGCGTCATCGTGATATACCGCAGGGACCCTTACACGGATGTCTCTTTTGGTTCGATCCCTGTGAACACAACGTGCTCAAAATGGGTTTGCTATCATGTTGCTGCAAACGAGAGGATGTTATTTGTGTAGCTCAAAGACGAACAAAATGAATCTTAAACAATCAAAGCTTTGTCCAAATAACTCTATAGAAGCATAACATGTAAGAGAATTGACAATACTCTCTATCTGTTGATGTTAAAAGTCTACATTTATTGTTAATATCTAACAAAATATACTGCTTTAATCCATATATATTGGCTTTATCCTTTGAGAACCACATTTGAAGTGCGTTGAAATGACTGTTAGCTCTCCTGTTGCTGCTCGCAGAGAGAGAGGATTATCGTTTGAGGCTCAAAGACGTGTTCAAATGAACCTCAGACATTCAAAGCTTTGTCCAAATAACTCTATAGAAGCATAAAATGTGAGAGAACTGACGATACAGCCTTAGAACCTGCCTCCACACTAACAGGGCGGCACCTCCCGCCAAAAAGTGTCCCGCTCCACACGTCATCGTTATATAACGCAGGTTTCTGTGTTCAGGCTGAAGCTGTAATATCCAGCATCCTTACATGGATCCTGAAGAGTTTAGAAATCTGCCAACAGAAACACAGACGGATCGAAAACACTGCGTCACTCAGGCTATAAATAAGAAATGACTTCATTCAAGCCTGTAGTGATGAATCCACAAAACGCTTTACTTTCATAAGATGACATTTTCTGAATAACACTGCTAGAGCTGTACCGATTTTTAACTTTCAAATTCTCAATCAGAGAGCTGCACAGCCTGTTCTGTTCTCCACAATGGGTTGGAAGCATGTGTTTCTACAGATGAAGGATATATATATAATAATGATATAATAATCAGTGTTATGCTATAAGCAGGATTAGCTTGCAGTGGTGAGTGTAGGATTGTTTTAGACATCTCTAATAACTGCGTTCAAAAGTCCACATTTATTGTTTTATCTAACCAAATATTATAATTGAATCCATATTTGTTGGCTTATTCCCTGTGAAAACAACATTTTAAGTGCGTTCGAATAACTAGTTCTATCTTGTTGCTGCTCACAAGGATAGGATTTCCTTTTGTAGCTCAAAGACGTTAAAAAAGGAACCTCAGACATTCAAAGCTTTGTCCAAAAACCTCAATAGCAGCTTCAAATGTGAAGAAATGACCTCCAGTATCTTCCCTTCTCTAACCATTACTGTTTTCCGTGCAGGTGATCGATCTGGTCCATAAATACGGTCCGAAGCGCTGGTCTGTGATCGCCAAACACCTGCAGGGTCGCATCGGGAAGCAGTGCAGAGAGCGCTGGCACAACCACCTGAACCCCGAGGTGAAGAAGTCCTCCTGGACTCAGGAAGAAGATCGGATTATCTACGAAGCTCACAAACGCCTCGGGAACCGCTGGGCCGAGATCTCCAAGCTGCTGCCTGGAAGGTGAGGGGACGCATTTCTGCTTTAAAGGGGACCTATCATCCAAAATGCACTTTGTGATGTCTTTTATACATATGTGTCCCCGGTGTTCCAGGGAACTCACAAAGTGTCAGGAAACACAACCCTCTCTCTTTTCCTCCAAACCCAAATCTCTAAAAACGGGGCTGCAACGGATTTGATACGGGTGGATTTTTTATTTGCACCTTTTTGACGTAATGTAGGTGCACTCCGCCTGATTGGTCAACTCTCCACCAATCAGGGGAATGAGAGGTTGGGCCATGTTGACTCTCCACTCGTAATCACAGCAAGCATGATAACATGACGCTCGTGCCGGGGCCGTGTCACGCCCCCCTCTTCCGCATGGGGGCGTGGTCAGCTGAATCAGACCTTGCAAAGACAGAGCTGGAGTGAGGCAAAATGAGGCATGGCTAAAATGCATGATCTGTTTCCTATTTTGAAAATTAAAACGTATTAATATACCTATATATATATATATATATATATATATATATATATATACCTTATATATTATTTAAATATAGCATGATAGGTCCCCTTTAATGTGGGGTTTAACGCATTATGTTAGAAAAATAGCCATGTTAGGAAGTGATAGTCGATGCATTCTGTCACTCAGAGAGGATGCTGAGCGTATATATTATATCAATTTTTTTCTTTTTTTTAAAGCTACTGACCCAGAATCAGCACTTTAGTAACAGGGCTGAAATAGAGGGATATGAGGCTAGAACAACACTTCTATATATCTGAGACCTATAATAGTATAATAGGAGACCTTTAACATCCCTCCTCTCCAACAGGACGGATAACTCCATCAAGAACCACTGGAACTCCACCATGAGGAGGAAGGTGGAGTTTGAAGGGTATCTGCAGGACGGCAGCAAGGCTTTAAGCTCCTCTCAGGGGAAGAGACGCCCTCTCAGAGCCCCCCAGCAGGCAGAGACCCCCCACTGTGAACAGGTACACACCCCCCTCCTACTCTATATAAAGTGTGTGTATGGGGGAAGAGACGCCCTCTCAGAGCCCCCCCACAGGCAGAGCCCCCCCACAGGCAGAGCCCGCCCACTGTGAACAAATACACTCCTACACTACATTCAAAGAGTCAAAGGTTTTATTGTCATATGCACATTGTCGAGTCTCTGTCGGCCTTCATGTGTCCAGAAACGCTCGAAAGGGTTATCCTTTCATCCTAGAGAGCATAGCCTCATAGGATTAACCCATTCCTCAACAACCCATTCCTCATCAACCATTCCTCAACAACCCATTCCTCATCAACCCATTCCTCATCAACCATTCCTCATTAACCCGTTCCTCATCAACCCATTCCTCATTAACCCATTCCTCATTAACCCATTCCTCATTAACCCATTCCTCATCAACCATTCCTCATCAACCCATTCCTCAACAACCAATTCCTCATCAACCATTCCTCATCAACCATTCCTCATTAACCCGTTCCTCATCAACCCATTCCTCATTAACCCATTCCTCATTAACCCATTCCTCAACAACCCATTCCTCATCAACCCATTCCTCATTAACCCATTCCTCAACAACCCATTCCTCATCAACCCATTCCTCATTAACCCGTTCCTCAACAACCAATTCCTCAACAACCAATTCCTCATCAACCATTCCTCATCAACCCGTTCCTCATTAACCCATTCCTCATTAACCCATTCCTCATCAACCCATTCCTCATTAACCCATTCCTCATCAACCATTCCTCATCAACCATTCCTCATCAACCATTCCTCATTAATCCGTTCCTCATCAACCCATTCCTCATTAACCCATTCCTCATTAACCCGTTCCTCATCAACCCGTTCCTCATTAACCCGTTCCTCATTAACCCATTCCTCATTAATCCGTTCCTCATCAACCCGTTCCTCATCAACCCATTCCTCATCAACCCATTCCTCAACAACCCATTCCTCAACAACCCATTCCTCATCAACCCATTCCTCAACAACCCATTCCTCAACAACCAATTCCTCATCAACCATTCCTCAACAACCCGTTCCTCATTAACCCGTTCCTCATTAACCCATTCCTCATCAACCCATTCCTCAACAACCCGTTCCTCATTAACCCGTTCCTCATTAACCCATTCCTCCTTTAACCCGTTCCTCATTAACCCGTTCCTCATCAACCCATTCCTCAACAACCCATTCCTCATTAACCCATTCCTCATTAACCCGTTCCTCATTAACCCGTTCCTCATTAACCCGTTCCTCATCAACCCGTTCCTCAGTAACCCGTTCCTCATTAACCCGTTCCTCATCAACCCGTTCCTCATCAACCCGTTCCTCATTAACCCGTTCCTCATCAACCCGTTCCTCATCAACCCGTTCCTCATTAACCCGTTCCTCATTAACCCATTCCTCATTAACCCGTTCCTCATCAACCCGTTCCTCATTAACCCGTTCCTCATTAACCCGTTCCTCATTAACCCGTTCCTCATCAACCCGTTCTGTACCGTTCCTCATAACCCGTTCCTCATCAACCCGTTCCTCATCAACCCGTTCCTCATTACCCGTTCCTCATCAACCCGTTCCTCAGTAACCCGTTCCTCATTAACCCGTTCCTCATCAACCCGTTCCTCATCAACCCGTTCCTCATCAATCCGTTCCTCATCAACCCGTTCCTCATCAGCCCGTTCCTGATCAGCCCGTTCCTCATCAACCCGTTCCTCAGTAACCCGTTCCTCATTAACCCGTTCCTCATCAACCCGTTCCTCATCAACCCGTTCCTCATTAACCCGTTCCTCATCAACCCGTTCCTCAGTAACCCGTTCCTCATTAACCCGTTCCTCATCAACCCGTTCCTCATCAACCCGTTCCTCATCAACCCGTTCCTCATTAACCCGTTCCTCATTAACCCGTTCCTCAACAACCCGTTCCTCATCAACCCGTTCCTCATTAACCCGTTCCTCAACAACCCGTTCCTCATCAACCCGTTCCTCATTAACCCGTTCCTCAACAACCCGTTCCTCATCAACCCGTTCCTCATTAACCCGTTCCTCATTAACCCGTTCCTCATTAACCCGTTCCTCATCAACCCGTTCCTCATTAACCCGTTCCTCATTAACCCGTTCCTCAACAACCCGTTCCTCATCAACCCGTTCCTCATAAGCCCGTTCCTCATCAACCCGTTCCTCATCAGCCCGTTCCTCATTAACCCGTTCCTCAGTAACCCATTCCTCATTAACCCGTTACTCATCAACCCGTTCCTCATTATCCCGTTCCTCATTAACCCGTTCCTCATTAACCCGTTCCTCAGTAACCCATTCCTCATTAACCCGTTCCTCATCAGCCCGTTCCTCATTAGCCCATTCCTCAACAACCCGTTCCTCATTAGCCCATTCCTCATCAACCCGTTCCTCATTAGCCCGTTCCTCATCAGCCTTTTCCTCATCAACCCGTTCCTCAACAACCCGTTCCTCATCAGCCCGTTCCTCATTAGCCCATTCCTCATCAACCCGTTCCTCAACAACCCGTTCCTCATCAGCCCGTTCCTCATTAGCCCATTCCTCATCAGCCCGTTCCTCAACAACACGTTCCTCATTAGCCCGTTCCTCATCAACCTTTTCCTCATCAGCCCGTTCCTCAACAACACGTTCCTCATTAGCCCGTTCCTCATCAGCCTTTTCCTCATCAACCCGTTCCTCAACAACACGTTCCTCATTAGCCCGTTCCTCATCAACCTTTTCCTCATCAACCCGTTCCTCAACAACCCGCTCCTCATCAGCCCGTTCCTCATCAGCCCGTTCCTCAACAACCCGTTCCTCATCAGCCCGTTCCTCAACAACCCGTTCCTCATCAGCCCGTTCCTCATTAACCCGTTCCTCATCAGCCTTTTCCTCATCAACCCGTTCCTCAACAACCCGTTCCTCATCAGCCCGTTCCTCATCAGCCCGTTCCTCATCAGCCCGTTCCTCATTAACCCGTTCCTCATCAGCCCGTTCCTCATTAACCCGTTCCTCATTAACCCGTTCCTCATTAGCCCGTTCCTCATTAACCCATTCCTCAGTAACCCATTCCTCATCAGCCTTTTCCTCATCAGCCCGTTCCTCATCAACCCGTTCCTCATCAGCCTTTTCCTCATCAACCCGTTCCTCAACAACCCGTTCCTCATCAGCCCGTTCCTCATCAGCCCGTTCCTCATCAGCCCGTTCCTCATTAACCCGTTCCTCATCAGCCCGTTCCTCATCAACCCGTTCCTCATTAACCCGTTCCTCATTAGCCCGTTCCTCATTAACCCGTTCCTCAGTAACCCGTTCCTCAGTAACCCGTTCCTCATTAACCCGTTCCTCATTAACCCGTTCCTCATTAACCCATTCCTCAGTAACCCATTCCTCATTAAGCCGTTCCTCATCAACCCATTCCTCATTAACCCATTCCTCAGTAACCCGTTCCTCAGTAACCCGTTCCTTATTAACCCGTTCCTCATTAACCCGTTCCTCAGTAACCCGTTCCTCAGTAACCCATTCCTCATGAACCCGTTCCTCAGTAACCCGTTCCTCATTAACCCATTCCTCAGTAACCCATTCCTCAGTAACCCATTCCTCGTCTATCCTCCAATGCCTCAATATAACCCTTGAAGCTGTAGCCAAAGCAACCTTCATAACAGAGAAAGCTCTTTTTGAAACCCCTTTTTCTCTTTGTCCGTACAGTCAGTCCAGACCATTGTCTCATTCGTATGCATATATTTAGCTTTCCACTTCTAAATAAGCATTTAGCATTTAAGCGTCTTTGAGCACCAGGAGAAGCGCTATGAAAATTAAATGTCTTATTATTTTTTAAATGACCAACATTGCTTATGCATTGTCGAAACGCAATAAACCGATTTGTGATCAGTGATACCTAATCTATATTGCTCCGCTGTGTCTATAGTCATATATATATTTGAACCCTGCTGTGTTTCAGATGGGAGCGTTCCCCTACGACGCTCCTCAGAGTCGCCCCCTGATGGACCCTCTCCTCGACGGCTTCTCCTCGGTGAGTCTCAGTGTTTCTCTGCATGGTGTTGGGAGATGTCCCCTCTTCATCCCCTCCTCTCTGGATTTTCTGGACTTTCTGTGTAATTGTGTGCTAACCCCAGACTTCAAATCAACTCTTGAGCATCCCGTAATCTCCGCCTGACGTTCAGATCTGAAATGTTTTGTGTTTTTCTGACCTTCCTGTCCTCTGGATCTTTCCTCCCCGACGATTTCTTGTTTTCAGCCGAACTGCCTGGACGACCCCGACAGAGAAAAGAGAATAAAGGAGCTGGAGCTTCTGCTAATGTCGGCAGAAAGTGAAGTCCAGCGGCAGAGCAGAGACCCTCGTGTAAGAACACACTGAAGTGTGTGTGTGTTAGCCAGCTGTCTGTAGCACAGCCTGCCCTGCAAACCCTCCTTTATATATTTAAATATATCATCTAAATACACATGAGTCTTCAAATCTAATCAAAGTGAGATAAAAGGAGAATATTCTGAATGTTCTTCACATCTAGTTTGACCCTTGAGCCTCCAAAAGAGTCATGTGAATCCACAACAAATATTATTTATTAAGATGTAATCTTTTATAACCCTCGAGCCCTGATCATAACTACCAAATATTCTTCTTTATTTGTTTATTTTAACTTTTTTAATTGGATTTAATTACATGAATCCACTAAAAACTACTGGAATTAATGTATTTTGTACACGTAATGCCAGGGGGAGTTTTATTTGTATCCAGGGTGGGAAATGTCAATCATAAGCAACAATATAAATGAGTTTTGTGTTTTTTAATGGGATTCAAAAGTCATTTCCATTTCCTTAAGGCTCCGACTATCTGTCATTGGGATACACACTTCTTTATTGACTTTGACTTTATACAGTATGCATTGACACTGCCAAAATAATCTAAAAACAATGTAGAAAGACCTTTATGTCCCAGAGTGAGGCTCAAGGGTCAAACCAGCTGTCGATAGAAACCTCCATGTCTCCCTGCTTTAAATAAAAGATGATTTTAAGACTCTGAAAGGACTTTTTGCAGAGTAACATGTGAAGAAGAGACACACACATGTAGCTGCGTGATGCTGTAGTGTTGCTATAGTAACCACCTTCCCCCCCACATTACCATCGATCTTCCTCCTTCTCGTCCTCTTCCTCACGCTCAGAAGGCCGTCTGCAGCTCCTCTCACTCTGTCTCACTCCACGCCTCACTCCTCTTCTTCACTCTCTTTCTTTACATGCACCCAACATGCTGAGCCTTGATTCCTTCTAAGCTGCAGACATGTCTCTTATATTCCTGTCAACATGCAGCCATGCAAGCTCTGTCTTACGCTACAGAAACCTGTTGTTTACCACCTCTACTGTGGAGAAGTGGAACAGCTGGAGCACTTTTGCTTATTTTAAAGTTTCCCATCAGTGGCTTGCTTATGGCAAATATCACTTTATCAAATATCACTTATCAAATATCACTTTATCAAATATCACTTATCAAATATCACTTTATCAAATATCACTTTATCAAATATCACTTATCAAATATCACTTTATCAAATATCACTTATCAAATATCACTTTATCAAATATCACTTTATCAAATATCACTTATCAAATATCACTTTATCAAATATCACTTTATCAAATATCACTTATCAAATATCACTTTATCAAATATCACTTTATCAAATATCACTTATCAAATATCACTTTATCAAATATCACTTATCAAATATCACTTATCAAATATCACTTATCAAATATCACTTACCAAATATCACTTATCAAATATCACTTATCAAATATCACTTTACCAAATATCACTTACCAAATATCACTTATCAAATATCACTTACCAAATATCACTTTATCAAATATCACTTTATCAAATATCACTTATCAAATATCACTTTATCAAATATCACTTATCAAATATCACTTATCAAATATCACTTATCAAATATCACTTACCAAATATCACTTATCAAATATCACTTTATCAAATATCATTTTATCAAATATCACTTATAAAAAAATCACTTTATCAAATATCACTTATCAAATATCACTTATCAAATATCACTTATCAAATATCACTTTATCAAATATCACTTTATCACTTTATCAAATATCACTTTATCAAATATCACTTATCAAATATCACTTTATCAAATATCACTTTATCACTTTATCAAATATCACTTTACCAAATATCACTTTATCAAATATCACTTTATCAAATATCACTTATCAAATATCACTTTACCAAATATCACTTTACCAAATATCACTTATCAAATATCACTTTATCAAATATCACTTATCAAATATCACTTTATCAAATATCACTTATCAAATATCACTTCATCAAATATCACTTTATCAAATATCACTTTACCAAATATCACTTATCAAATATCACTTTACCAAATATCACTTTATCAAATATCACTTTATCAAATATCACTTATCAAATATCACTTATCAAAAATCACTTTATCAAATATCACTTATCAAATATCACTTATCAAATATCACTTTATCAAATATCACTTATCAAATATCACTTTATCAAATATCACTTTATCACTTTATCAAATATCACTTTATCAAATATCACTTATCAAATATCACTTTACCAAATATCACTTTATCAAATATCACTTTATCAAATATCACTTATCAAATATCACTTTACCAAATATCACTTTACCAAATATCACTTATCAAATATCACTTTATCAAATATCACTTATCAAATATCACTTATCAAATATCACTTCATCGAATATCACTTATCAAATATCACTTATCAAATATCACTTTATCAAATATCACTTATCAAATATCACTTTATCAAATATCACTTTACCAAATATCACTTATCAAATATCACTTATCAAATATCACTTTATCAAATATCACTTTACCAAATATCACTTATCAAATATCACTTTACCAAATATCACTTATCAAATATCACTTACCAAATATCACTTTATCAAATATCACTTTATCAAATATCACTTTACCAAATATCACTTATCAAATATCACTTTACCAAATATCACTTATCAAATATCACTTTACCAAATATCACTTATCAAATATCACTTACCAAATATCACTTACCAAATATCACTTATCAAATATCACTTATCAAATATCACTTACCAAATATCACTTATCAAATATCACTTATCAAATGTCACTTTATCAAATATCACTTATCAAATATCACTTATCAAATATCACTTTATCAAATATCACTTATCAAATATCACTTTATCAAATATCACTTATCAAATATCACTTATCAAATATCACTTATCAAATATCACTTTATCAAATATCACTTACCAAATATCACTTTATCAAATATCACTTACCAAATATCACTTTATCAAATATCACTTACCAAATATCACTTTATCAAATATCACTTATCAAATATCACTTATCAAATATCACTTTATCAAATATCACTTATCAAATATCACTTTATCAAATATCACTTTATCAAATATCACTTATCAAATATCACTTTATCAAATATCACTTATCAAATATCACTTATCAAATATCACTTTATCAAATATCACTTATCAAATATCACTTTATCAAATATCACTTATCAAATATCACTTATCAAATATCACTTTATCAAATATCACTTATCAAATATCACTTATCAAATATCACTTTATCAAATATCACTTATCAAATATCACTTTATCAAATATCACTTATCAAATATCACTTTATCAAATATCACTTTATCAAATATCACTTATCACTTATCAAATATCACTTATCAAATATCACTTATCAAATATCACTTTATCAAATATCACTTATCACTTATCAAATATCACTTTATCAAATATCACTTTATCAAATATCACTTATCACTTATCAAATATCACTTTATCAAATATCACTTATCAAATATCACTTTATCAAATATCACTTATCAAATATCACTTACCAAATATCACTTATCAAATATCACTTTATCAAATATCACTTATCAAATATCACTTATCAAATATCACTTACCAAATACACTTACCAAATATCACTTATCAAATATCACTTATCACTTATCAAATATCACTTACCAAATATCACTTACCAAATATCACTTATCAAATATCACTTATCAAATATCACTTACCAAATATCACTTATCAAATATCACTTATCAAATATCACTTATCAAATATCACTTACCAAATATCACTTATCAAATATCACTTTATCAAATATCACTTATCAAATATCACTTATCAAATATCACTTATCAAATATCACTTATCAAATATCACTTATCAAATATCACTTATCAAATATCAAACCCTGTTAACAGAGTTTCAAACTAGTTGCATATCTCCTTCTTTCCTTCTGGGCTTGCAGCTTTCCTCAGAAAACTGTAAACAGACAAACTAGGACTCATATTTTATATATTTATATCCATCCTTATTGAACATATCCAATATCCAAAAACCTGTTGATATCTTAGTATTTAATCAAGTTTAAAACTAGGTGCATGTATCCTTCTTTTCTTTTGAGCATGCATCTCTACTCCAGCCTCATCACCTGTAAACAGAGAGGCTTTGACTCATATAAGTATATATTTATATCCAAAGACTGCTCAACATATACAGTTATCCAGAAACCTGTTGAATACGGTCAGCAGAAACTAGGCTCCTTGCAGCTTCCTCAGAGAACTGAACAGACGAGAGGCCACGTGTCCTAAACTTTGACTCATATAAGTATATATTTATATCCAAAGAGGACCTTACATCTGAATAATATCTGCATTTTGCACATGTCTTAATCAGCCAATGCTCCGGTCAGAATAAGGCTTTACTCTGAATATCCAAACAGAATATGCTGTTCAAATTAATCGCATTCAATTAAGACTAATCTAGTTTTCTATATAATTGTGCATGTAAACAAAGATAGTGATTCCTCAATTAAATGGTAGAGATTGGTCTGATGTGTTCCAGTCATTTCCCTTCACATCCACCAGTCTCTCTCCATCTAACCTCCTCTCCTCCTCTCCTCCTCTCCTCCTCTCCTCTAACTCCAGTGTTTCCTCCCTCAGACTCTGGATCATTACTCCTCGTGGTCCGATGGTTTATCTGATGATACTCTGGAGGATCAGGGGGTGGAGACGAGGTCCTGGAGGGGGTCCGATGTGTCCTCTGGAGCCCCCAATCTCTCCTCTGGAGCCCCTCCACACCCTCCTGTCTCCCCCAGCAGGTTCCTCTCTGAGACCTCCACGGTGCTCTCCAGCCTGCAGAACATCCCTGAGTTTGCAGAGACCATGGAGCTCATCGACTCGGTGAGAAATGAGGAGGAGGAGTTTATTCTACGTCATGTTTACAGCTTTCTTCTGTAATCAAACATGCATCTCTGAGTCCTGTCCATACATCAATAAGTACCGTATTGACCCGAATATCAGAAGGGTTTTTCCTAGAAAGAAATCTGAAAAAGAGGTCGTCTTATATTCGGGGTCTAGACTTGTCGATGTAATTACAACAGTCACAACATCAGCTCGCCGTCTTAAGGTAACAGCACAGCAACAGGAGAGAGAGAGATGGAGAGACACAGAGAACAACTCCAACAAAGTGGACCACAAGTTATTAAACAAGAGAGGCGAAGTTACCGAGCCAATTTGAAGATAATGGTGATCAACGAAGTCATCAACTGTCGAGCAGCAAAGAAATGTGGTGTTACTGAGAGTAACGTTAGGAGATGGAGAGCCCAAAAAGACCGCCTTCAAAATGTAAGCCGTCAGAGGAAAGACTTCACGGGCCGCTTCAAAAAGGTATTTTTCCAAAACTGAGTCTTGAAAAAGAGGGGTGGTCTTATAATCGGGTCGATACGGTATTAATGATGGTGATGGGTGTGTATTTAATGTTGAATGTGTACTATAAGCCCAGATGTTTGGGGTCTCCTCTCCAGAAGGAGTATTAATGATTTATTTATTCTATTATTTATTATTTTATAGGGACACATTAATCAACAGTTTGTCCTCTGTAGTCCCTGGACAGATTTAGTAAGTCAAGCTAAAGACACATTAATCAACTGTTTGTCCTCTGTAGTCCCTGGACAGATTTAGTAAGTCAAGCTAAAGACACATTTCATTTTAGTAAATACAATCAAATAAAAACATGCAACATACAGTACGGGAAATCTTAATAAATAAGCAGAACAGAACGACACAGACAGAGGGTTGTGTCAGTGTTTCTGATTCCTCACTAACCAGCTGTTTTCAGTTAGGATTTCAATCCACTGAATGTAGTCTGGTCTCTGATTGGTTGGATGTACGATAACCCCTGATGTTTCCTGGTCTCTGATTGGTTGGATGTACGATAACCCCTGATGTTTCCTGGTCTCTGATTGGTTGGATGTACTATAACCCCTGATGTTTCCTGGTCTCTGATTGGTTGGATGTACGATAACCCCTGATGTTTCCTGGTCTCTGATTGGTTGGATGTACGATAACCCCTGATGTTTCCTGGTCTCTGATTGGTTGATGTACGATAACCCTGATGTTTCCTGGTCTCTGATTGGTTGGATGTACGATAACCCCTGATGTTTCCTGGTCTCTGATTGGTTGGATGTACGATAACCCCTGATGTTTCCTGGTCTCTGATTGGTTGGATGTACTATAACCCCTGATGTTTCCTGGTCTCTGATTGGTTGGATGTACTATAACCCCTGATGTTTCCTGGTCTCTGATTGGTTGGATGTACGATAACCCCTGATGTTTCCTGGTCTCTGATTGGTTGGATGTACGATAACCCCTGATGTTTCCTGGTCTCTGATTGTTGGATGTACGATAACCCCTGATGTTTCCTGGTCTCTGATTGGTTGGATGTACGATAACCCCTGATGTTCCTGGTCTCTGATTGGTTGGATGTACGATAACCCCTGATGTTTCCTGGTCTCTGATTGGTTGGATGTACGATAACCCCTGATGTTTCCTGGTCTCTGATTGGTTGGATGTACGATAACCCCTGATGTTTCCTGGTCTCTGATTGGTTGGATGTACGATAACCCCTGATGTTTCCTGTCTCCTCTCCAGATGTGCTTCGCTCTGCAGGATCCCGTCTCCTGGAGCGATGTGGGGAGTTTCGATCTGTCTGAAACGGAGACGCCTCCTCGGCACCATCAGGCCGGATTCTCCTCTCTGAGTTTCCCCTCCTCCTTACGGGAGAAAAGCTGCTCCTCCTCCTCCTTCGGTCTGACCCCCATCAGCTGCTCCAAACCCCCCCTCACTGGGAGGAGGAGGAGGAGAGAGAAGGGAGAGCTGAATCCTAACTCCTTCCTGGAGAATATCTCTAACTCTCCCAGGAAGACGCCCACAAAGACTCTGCCCTTCACCCCGTCACGGGTGAGTCAACTTAGAGGACGCATTATCAATATGTTCAGTCCAAATCTGAAATATATTCATTTTAATATCATATCAAATAAAGAAAAGCATCAAATCTTTAGATTTCAGATGCATTTTCTGACATGTTTGCATTAAAATGACTTATCAAAGCTAATAACTAAATCTTTGCAATAAGAAATACTTTGTTCACCTTTGTGTTAATAGTTGGTGATTTTTCTTCTGTCTTTATTTAATTTATCTGCAAACTTGCGTCAAAATGGACCAAAAAACGTGCAAATAACATTTAAATTGCTTGTTTTCATCAGGGCTATACTAACATTGTAGCTGCTGCATTAACACTCAAAATAACGTCATCCAAATGAGGCATGAATACATTTTGACCATAAGGCTTTGAAATGATATAAACTCACCGTCATTTACAACTTTTATTATGAATGAAAACTCCTTTTTTCTCCATTTTGATTCGACAATCTGAGTGTCGTCTTGGAGCGTTTTGCATTCTTTTGTTTGCATCTCTTCATGTTTCTGCATTAACGCAGCATTACTCATGTGGATAATGTGCATCATTTGCATGTGTTTCCTCAGTTCTGCAACCTATCAGGAGCGGAGAATCTTCACCTGGAAAACCCCGCCCTCACCTCCACTCCTGTGTGCAGCCAGCGCTGTCTGCAGAACACGCCGCTGCACAAAGAGACCACGCCCAAACACCACAAGGAGAACGAGGGGTAAACCCATCTGAAATGTATAATGTATAGCATGCTTTACTGTGGGATTTTGAACGTTTAAAGTCTTTAAATGTGAAAATATATTCACTTTAATATGGTATAAAACTGAGAAAAGATGCATAACCAATTGATTTGGTGAATAAAATGCAGCAGGATATCACTTTTAATGTGATGCAAAACATAAAAGCATCAAATCTCCAGATGTTAAAGACTGAAAACAGCATTGTTGCAGGAAAAATCCCTCTACCGATGAATCTGTTATCCAACAATTTGGATAAATCTGAGAATTACATGTTCTGTTTATTTCTTTTAGCTCTCGGACCCCCAAATTCCGTAAAACGGTGATGATCCAAACCCCTCGGACCCCGACGCCTTTCAAAAACGCTCTGGCTGCTCAGGAGAAAATGCACGGGCCGCTGAAGATGGAGGTAAATATGAACACTTCTACGTATCATTACCTGTCTGTATGATGTACATGATGTCTTATTGACGTGTGTTTGTGTGTTTTCCAGCCACAGCCGCTGGCCTTTCTCGAAGAAGACATTCGAGAAGTCCTGAAGCAGGAAACGGGATCGGACATCTTTAACAGAGCCGACACGCAGCCGGACTACAGAGCGTGGAAACACAACGTACGTCATTTAAAACACACTAAAACACACCAAACAGAGACACACACATACTCACAGAGACACACATACACAAAGAGACACACATACTCACAGAGACACACACATACTCACAGAGACACACACATACTCACAGAGACACACATACACACAGAGACACACATATACTCACAGAGACACACATACACACAGAGACACACATATACTCACAGAGACACACATATACTCACAGAGACACACATATACTCACAGAGACACACATATACTCACAGAGACACACACATACTCACAGAGACACACATACACACAGAGACACACACATACTCACAGAGACACACATACACACAGAGACACACATACACAAAGAGACACACATATACTCACAGAGACACACACATACTCAGAGACACACATACACACAGAGACACACATATACTCACAGAGACACACACATACTCACAGAGACACACATACACACAGAGACACAAAGAGACACACATACACACAGAGACACACATACACAAAGAGACACACATATACTCACAGAGACACACATACACACACAGAGACACACATATACTCACAGAGACACACACATACTCACAGAGACACACATATACTCACAGAGACACACATACACACACAGAGACACACATATACTCACAGAGACACACATACACACACAGAGACACACATATACTCACAGAGACACACATACACACACAGAGACACACATACACACAGAGACACACACATACACACAGAGACACACACATACTCACAGAGACACACATACACACAGAGACACACATACACACAGAGACACACATACACAAAGAGACACACATACACACAGAGACACACATACACACAGAGACACACATACACACAGAGACACACATACACAAAGAGACACACATACACACACATACTCACACATACTCACACATACTCACACATACTCACAGATACTCACATACACACAGAGACACACACATACTCACAGAGACACACATACACACAGAGACACACATATACTCACAGAGACACACACATACACACAGAGACACACATATACTCACAGAGACACACACATACACACAGAGAGACACACATACACACAGAGACACACATATACTCACAGAGACACACAGATACTCACAGATACTCATAGATACTCATAGATACTCACACATACACACAGAAACACACTAAAACACACAAAACAGAGACACACACCTACTCACAGAGACACACACATACACACAGAGAGACACACATACACACAGAGACACACATATACTCACAGAGACACACATACACAAAGAGACACACAGATACTCACATATACTCACACATACTCACAGATCCTCACATACACACAGAGACACACACATACTCACAGAGACACACATACACACAGAGACACACATATACTCACAGAGACACACATACACAAAGAGACACACATATACTCACAGATACTCACACATACACACAGAGAGACACACATACACACAGAGACACACATATACTCACAGAGACACACATACACAAAGAGACACACATATACTCACATATACTCATAGATACTCATAGATACTCACACATACACACAGAAACACACTAAAACACACAAAACAGAGACACACACCTACTCACAGAGACACACACATACACACAGAGAGACACACATACACACAGAGACACACATATACTCACAGAGACACACATATACTCACAGAGACACACATACACAAAGAGACACACAGATACTCACAGATACTCACACATACTCACAGATACTCACAGATACTCACAGAGACTCACAGATACTCACAGATACTCATAGATACTCACAGATACTCATAGATACTCACAGAGACTCACAGATACTCACAGAGACTCACAGATACTCACAGATACTCATAGATACTCACAGATACTCACAGATACTCATAGATACTCACAGATACTCACAGATACTCATAGATACTCACAGATACTCACAGATACTCACACATACTCACAGATACTCACACATACACACAGAGACACACATATACTCACAGAGACACACACATACTCACAGAGACACACATATACTCACAGAGACACACATATACTCACAGAGACACACATACACAAAGAGACACACAGATACTCATAGATACTCACAGATACTCACAGATACTCACAGATACTCATAGATACTCACAGATACACATAGATACTCACAGATACTCACAGATACTCACAGATACTCACATACACACAGATACTCACACATACTCACAGATACTCACATACACACAGAGACACACACATACTCACAGAGACACACATACACAAAGAGACACACAGATACTCACAGATACTCACAGATACTCACAGATACTCACAGATACTCACAGATACTCATAGATACTCACAGATACTCACAGATACTCATAGATACTCACAGATACTCACAGATACTCACAGATACTCACAGATACTCACAGATACTCACAGATACTCACAGATACTCACAGATACTCACACATACTCACAGATACTCACAGATACTCACAGATACTCACACATACTCACAGATACTCACAGATACTCACAGATACTCACAGATACACACAGATACTCATAGATACTCACAGATACTCACACATACTCACAGATACTCACAGATACTCACACATACTCACAGATACTCACAGATACTCACAGATACTCACAGATACACACAGATACTCATAGATACTCACACATACTCACACATACTCACAGATACTCACAGATACTCACAGATACTCACAGATACTCACACATACTCACACATACTCACAGATACTCACACATACTCACAGATACTCACACATACTCACAGATACACACACATACTCACAGATACTCACAGATACTCACATATACACAGATACTCACAGATACACACACATACTCACAGATACTCACAGATACTCATAGATACTCACACATACTCACAGATACTCACAGATACACACACATACTCACAGATACTCACAGATACTCACAGATACTCACAGATACACACACATACTCACAGATACTCATAGATACACACACATACTCACAGATACTCACAGATACTCACACATACTCACACATACTCACAGATACTCACAGATACTCATAGATACTCACACATACTCACAGATACTCACAGATACACACACATACTCACAGATACTCACAGATACTCATAGATACTCACACATACTCACAGATACTCACAGATACACACACATACTCACAGATACTCACAGATACTCACACATACTCACAGATACACACACATACTCACACATACTCACAGATACTCACAGATACACACACATACTCACAGATACTCACAGATACTCACAGATACACACATATACTCACACATACTCACAGATACTCACAGATACTCACAGATACTCACACATACTCACATATACTCACAGATACTCACACATACTCACAGATACTCACATATACTCACAGATACTCACAGATACTCACAGATACACATAGATACTCACAGATACTCATAGATACTCACATATACTCACAGATACTCACATATACTCACAGATACTCACAGATACTCACAGATACTCACACATACTCACACATACTCACATATACTCACAGATACTCACAGATACTCACACATACTCACACATACTCACAGATACTCACAGATACTCACATATACTCACAGATACACATAGATACTCACAGATACTCACATATACTCACATATACTCACAGATACTCACAGATACTCACATATACTCACAGATACTCACAGATACTCACAGATACTCACAGATACACACATGTACTCACAGATACTCACAGATACTCACAGATACTCACAGATACACATAGATACTCACAGATACACATAGATACTCACAGATACTCACAGATACTCACAGATACTCACACATACTCATAGATACTCACACATACTCACAGAGACACACAGATACTCACAGATACTCATAGATACACATAGATACTCACAGATACACATAGATACTCACATGTACTCACAGATACTCATAGATACTCACAGATACTCACAGATACACATAGATACTCACAGATACTCACAGATACTCATAGATACACATAGATACTCACAGATACTCACAGATACACATAGATACTCACATGTACTCACAGAGACTCACAGAGACACACAGATACTCACAGAGACACACAGATACTCACAGAGACACACAGATACTCACAGAGACTCACAGATCCTCACATATACTCATAGATACTCACAGATACTCACAGAGACACACAGATACTCACATATACTCATAGATACTCACAGATACTCACAGAGACTCACAGATACTCACATATACTCACAGATACTCATAGATACTCACAGACACACAGATACTCACAGACACACAGATACTCACATGTACTCACAGATACTCACATGTACTCACATGTACTCACATATACTCACAGATACTCACAGATACTCACAGATAATAACAATAATAATAATAATACATTGGATTTTTATAGCGCTTTTCCTAATGCTCAAAGACGCTTTACATAAAATCTGAAACACACACACATACACACACACACACACACACCCACAAATACACAGATACTCACAGACCCAACTATAGAGTATGTGCATTATGGATTCATGATTCGGTGAATAAAATGCAGGATATTCACTTTGAATGTGATGCAAAACAGATAAAAGCAGCAAATCTCCAGATTTAAAAGACTGAAAACTGCATTTTCTGACATTGTTGCAGAAAAATCACTCTAACGATGACACTCACACATACACACACTCATACATACACACAGAGAGTTTACTGTTGGGTCTTTGCTTTCAGATTGAAGGTCCAGCCCGAAAGGTGCGTAAGTCTCTGGTTCTGGACCCGTGGGGGAAAGACTGTCTGAACGTCCAGCTGTTCCAGATCAACAACAATCAGGTGAGTCAGGATTTAAAATCACTGCAACTTCTACAAACTAACGACTGCTGACACTCAGAGAGGAAATGCATGTGAGTAAGTCATCTTTTCTCCATCTTGCAGGATTCCGATGAAGGTCTGCTGATGGGCTCCTCCTGATCCAGGATCAGGAGTGCGGTCGCTCGTTAAGCCGTTAAGCTCGTTAACTGAGTCCTCGTTAGCTCCTCGCCGCTGCAGCCCCCGAAAGAAGAAGCTCCTCTCCTCTCACAAAGCTCAGAAACACACCTCCGTGCAGGTAAGAAGAGTCACAGAAAAAACATTTTGGAGACATGAATTAAATATCTTTTATGCTCTACTAAATACTGTTAATATTTACATTCATGATGTGACCGTCTGTGTTTCCTGTAGATATTGAATTGCTCTGTTAGTGTACACTTTTATTATCATGCTGCTGTGTTTATTGTATTTTTGTAACTCTGGCACAACAATTTCCTTCTGGATGAATGAAGTCTTATCTTATACAAATACACTTGCCTTGCCTTTGGTAACGCTGTTATAATCCCAATTGTTCCCTAATTAATGATGGTATAAAGTCTTTATTTACCCTGCAGTTGCCCTGATACTTTGCTAATGTTCCCTCTGCAGGTGAGCGAGTGGGAAGCAGTGGTTTATGGGAAGACAGAGGATCAGCTGATGATGACGGAGGCGGCGAGGCAGTATCTGACCTCCACCTCCAGAACTCTGGTGCTGTAAACCTCCAGAACTCTGGTGCTGTAAACCTCCAGAACTCTGGTGCTGTAAACCAGTCCAAACACTGGGAGAAAACCAGAGACAAACCAGAAAGAAACCAGAGACAACCGGAGACAACCGGAGACAACCAGAGACAACCAGAGACAAACCAGAGACAACCAGAGACAAACCAGAGACAACCAGAGACAAACCAGAGACAACCAGAGACAACCAGAGACAACCAGAGACAACCAGAGACAACCAGAGACAAACCAGAGACAACCAGAGACAACCAGAGACAAACCAGAAAGAAACCAGAGACAACCGGAGACAACCAGTGACAACCAGTGACAACCAGAGACAACCAGTTACAACCAGTAACAACCGGAGACAACCAGTGACAACCAGAAGCAACCAGTAACAACGGGAGACAACCAGTTACAACCAGAAACAACCGGAGACAACCAGTGACAACCAGAAGCAACCAGTAACAACCGGAGACAACCAGTGAGAACCAGTTACAACCAGTTACAACCAGTTACAACCAGTGACAACCAGTGACAACCAGTTACAACCGGTGACAACCAGAGACAACCGGTGACAACCAGTGACAACCAGTGACAACCAGTGACAACCAGTGACAACCAGAGACAACCAGTGACAACCAGTGACAACCAGTGACAACCAGTTAAAACCAGAGACAACCAGTGACAACCAGTGACAACCAGTGACAACCAGTTAAAACCAGAGAGAACCAGAAGCAACCAGTAACAACCGGAGACAACCAGTGACAACCAGTGAGAACCAGAAGCAACCAGTAACAACCGGAGACAACCAGTGAGAACCATTGATCTCCTGCTACTGGTTTGTTTCCAACACTCCTCACTCCGGGTGGATCTGTACAGAAGTTAAGAGACAAAAAAAAACACAAGCAAAAAAGTAGATTTTTTATAACAACCATGTTTAAAATCTTCCTCCCAGTCTTTAAATGTGCAAAATATTCACTTTAATATGATATAAATCAGAGAAAGCAGCAAATCTCCAGAGTTTAAAGACTGGAAACAGCATATTTTGACATTTATGCATTCAAATTACTCAAGCAATGAATTCATATCAATACTGGGAGAAAAGCAGGACCTGCTGCTGGTTTATTGGAACACTCCTCCCTCCAGGTGGAAATGTACAGAAGTGAAAAGAGACTCGATGTGTCCCCTGCTCTAGTCAGTGATGCTGAAGCTGTAGATAGAGTTTATTTCTAGCTGAGTTTATATTGTTAATATATTGTTTATAAATCTATCATGTAACGCTACTCGTCGGGCTTCTCCTCCAGATTCATTTCATGACCCGCCCCATCGCTGCTGTCACAAAAAACACAAGCAAGGAAGGACTTCAAATCTTCATCCCAGTCGAGGGGAAGTCTTTCAATGTGCAACGATATGAAACTTAGAAAAGCTGCAGATCTCCAGATTTAAAAGACTGGAAACTGCATATTTTGACATTTATGCATTTATATGACTGAAGAAATGAATTAATATCAATATTCTTGGACATTATCCATGTATTAACGTCACAGCTCTAGAAATCAGATATTTAAATGCAGTTGGACGCATAAGAGTGCAGAATATAATGTTAAGCTTGATTTAAAATGCGTCACGGTGCAGACATTTTGTATTTTCATTATGCATTACCTGGTAATTAATGGTTTAGTGTATAAGTGATCCGAAAATAGTATATCAATCCCCTCAAAGTCCAACGTGAAGTCTTAAAATGTGCAACATATTCACTTTAATATGATGCACAAACTTAGAAAAGCAGCACATCTCCAGATCAAAAGACTGGAAACTGCATATTTGGACCTTCTTGCAGGAGAAATCCTCTAACGATGAATCTAATATCAACATTTA
Source organism: Dissostichus eleginoides (assembly GCA_031216635.1). NCBI lineage: Eukaryota > Metazoa > Chordata > Actinopteri > Perciformes > Nototheniidae > Dissostichus > Dissostichus eleginoides. The sequence goes on from CM062285.1 coordinate 339,614, forward strand.
GAGAAATCGGAGAATTGAAGTCAAAAAAATGATCCCCAAGTCCAATGTGAAGTCTTTAAATGTGTAAATCTCCATCTTTGAGAGGCTGGAAACCGTGAAATGAATTAGAGACGCGTTGTGTGCTTTGTGGCGGCAGCGTGACATGCTGACCTGGAGGAAGTACTGAGCAGTGACTCCCTGCTGAGAGGAGGGCAGCGATTGGTTAATCACTGGAGGAAACGCCTCTTCTCCACACGTCCGTCCAGAAATGGGTTGAATGTATTTGTGAGAAACCTCAGAAGTGGAAAGGTACCTTTTTGAATGTGTATTTATGATCTCCTTTAGATATTAATATAAATCACCGCGCTGACAAACAGCCTAAAAACCCTCGAGCATTCGGTCCTGTGAAGGTTTTATTTATTTAATGTCTACTAATTTATTTATTTCTAAAAGAGGAATTATTGAAGAATTTATTGTTTTCTTTTTCTCATTTAAAACCAGGATTGGGCTACCGTTGACTTCCATTACTCCTCGTTAGAAGCACTGCCGCTCGTTAGGATCGAATCATTAGATTACCGTCAGAACCACGCGTAGCAGGACTCCTGATCTGACAAACTGCACTTTGTGTGTGTGTGTGTGTGTGTGTGTGTGTGTGTGTGTGTGTGTGTGTGTGTGTGTGTGTGTGTGTGTGTGTGTGTGTGTGTGTGTGTGTGTGTGTGTGTGTGTGTGTGTGTGTGTGTGTGTGTGTGTGTTGTGTGTGTGTGTGTGTGTGTGTGTGTGTGTGTGTGTGTGTGTGTGTGGGGACAGTTTGCATGTTTCTAATTGCGGTTTTGAACAGACAGGACACTAGGCAATAATCTGGATGTATTTAAAACACCTAAATAAAGCAATGTTTATAATATTTGTACCTCTTCACCTCGCTGTCGGACTTAGTTTCAGCTTTCTTTCACAAACACTAAGAAACAGGAGCAGCTGCTTGTTGGTCAGTTAGTTACTGAGACTTTAGCAAACTACACTGAAAGGCACAGAAAGTCACAGTAACACAAACTGACTAACGTCACAAAGGTGCGTCTGACAGCCAGGTGAAGCTCTGAAAACATGCCACATATATTGCATATGCAGAAGTACCTTTAAACACACATACTTCTAGATATGTTCGACATGTTTTACGCTGTCTTTAGAGTCTCTGTTCTGCTTCACCTTGCTGTCTGTAGAGTCTCTGTTCTGCTTCACCTTGCTGTCTTTAGAGTATCTGTTCTGCTTCACCTTGCTGTCTTTAGAGTCTCTGTTCTGCTTCACCTTGCTGTCTGTAGAGTCTCTGTTCTGCTTCACCTTGCTGTCTTTAGAGTCTCTGTTCTGCTTCACCTTGCTGTCTTAGAGTCTCTGTTCTGCTTCACCTTGCTGTCTGTAGAGTCTCTGTTCTGCTTCACCTTTTGCTTTAGAGTCTCTGTTCTGCTTCACCTTGCTGTCTTTAGAGTATCTGTTCTGCTTCACCTTGCTGTCTGTAGAGTCTGTTCTGCTCACCTTGCTGTCTGTAGAGTCTCTGTTCTGCTTCACCTTGCTGTCTGTAGAGTATCTGTTCTGCTTCACCTTGCTGTCTGTAGAGTATCTGTTCTGCTTCACCTTGCTGTCTTTAGAGTATCTGTTCTGCTTCACCTTGCTGTCTTTAGAGTCTCTGTTCTGCTTCACCTTGCTGTCTTTAGAGTATCTGTTCTGCTTCACCTTGCTGTCTGTAGAGTATCTATTCTGCTTCACCTTGCTGTCTTTAGAGTCTGTTCTGCTTCACCTTGCTGTCTGTAGAGTCTCTGTTCTGCTCACCTTGCTGTCTGTAGAGTCTGTTCTGCTTCACCTTGCTGTCTGTAGAGTCTCTGTTCTGCTTCACCTTGCTGTCTGTAGAGTATCTGTTCTGCTTCACCTTGCTGTCTTTAGAGTATCTGTTCTGCTTCACCTTGCTGTCTGTAGAGTCTCTGTTCTGCTTCACCTTGCTGTCTGTAGAGTCTCTGTTCTGCTTCACCTTGCTGTCTTTAGAGTCTCTGTTCTGCTTCACCTTGCTGTATTTAGAGTATCTGTTCTGCTTCACCTTGCTGTCTTTAGAGTCTCTGTTCTGCTTCACCTTGCTGTCTTTAGAGTCTGTTCTGCTTCACCTTGCTGTCTGTAGAGTCTCTGTTCTGCTTCACCTTGCTGTCTTTAGAGTATCTGTTCTGCTTCACCTTGCTGTCTTTAGAGTCTTGTTCTGCTTCACCTTGCTGTCTGTAGAGTATCTGTTCTGCTTCACCTTGCTGTCTTTAGAGTCTGTTCTGCTCACCTTGCTGTCTTTAGAGTATCTGTTCTGCTTCACCTTGCTGTCTGTAGAGTATCTGTTCTGCTTCACCTTGCTGTCTTTAGAGTCTGTTCTGCTTCACCTTGCTGTCTTTAGAGTATCTGTTCTGCTTCACCTTGCTGTCTTTAGAGTCTCTGTTCTGCTTCACCTTGCTGTCTTTAGAGTCTCTGTTCTGCTTCACCTTGCTGTCTGTAGAGTCTCTGTTCTGCTTCACCTTGCTGTCTGTAGAGTCTCTGTTCTGCTTCACCTTGCTGTCTTTAGAGTATCTGTTCTGCTTCACCTTGCTGTCTTTAGAGTCTGTTCTGCTTCACCTTGCTGTCTTTAGAGTATCTGTTCTGCGTCACCTTGCTGTATGTAGAGTCTCTGTTCTGCTTCACCTTGCTGTATGTAGAGTATCTATTCTGCTTCACCTTGCTGTATGTAGAGTCTCTGTTCTGCTTCACCTTGCTGTCTGTAGAGTCTCTGTTCTGCTTCACCTTGCTGTCTTTAGAGTCTCTGTTCTGCTTCACCTTGCTGTCTTTAGAGTCTCTGTTCTGCTTCACCTTGCTGTCTGTAGAGTCTCTGTTCTGCTTCACCTTGCTGTCTTTAGAGTCTGTTCTGCTTCACCTTGCTGTCTGTAGAGTCTCTGTTCTGCTTCACCTTGCTGTCTTTAGAGTCTCTGTTCTGCTTCACCTTGCTGTCTGTAGAGTCTCTGTTCTGCTTCACCTTGCTGTCTGTAGAGTCTCTGTTCTGCTTCACCTTGCTGTCTGTAGAGTCTCTGTTCTGCTTCACCTTGCTGTCTTTAGAGTCTGTTCTGCTTCACCTTGCTGTCTTTAGAGTCTCTGTTCTGCTTCACCTTGCTGTCTGTAGAGTCTCTGTTCTGCTTCACCTTGCTGTCTGTAGAGTCTCCGTTCTGCTTCACCTTGCTGTCTTTAGAGTCTCTGTTCTGCTTCACCTTGCTGTCTTTAGAGTCTCTGTTCTGCTTCACCTTGCTGTCTTTAGAGTCTCTGTTCTGCTTCACCTTGCTGTCTGTAGAGTCTCTGTTCTGCTTCACCTTGCTGTCTTTAGAGTCTCTGTTCTGCTTCACCTTGCTGTCTGTAGAGTCTCTGTTCTGCTTCACCTTGCTGTCTTTAGAGTCTCTGTTCTGCTTCACCTTGCTGTCTTAGAGTCTCTGTTCTGCTTCACCTTGCTGTCTTTAGAGTCTCTGTTCTGCTTCACCTTGCTGTCTTTAGAGTCTCTGTTCTGCTTCACCTTGCTGTCTGTAGAGTCTCTGTTCTGCTTCACCTTGCTGTCTTTAGAGTCTCTGTTCTGCTTCACCTTGCTGTCAGACAGATGACAAAACATAAATGTTACCTCGTGAAAAAAACACAGGAGCTGCCGCTTGATTTGTGAGTCATGAACTGTTATTGTGAGACTGGTGAGTACAAATGTACATTTTAATACACCCAAAGTCACACAATAACACAGACTAAGTCACATATCAAGGCAGCGACAGACCAGCGACTCCTGTGTGTTCTGCAAGGTGAAAATAGTGATTTCTGGTGTCTTTAAAGAGCGCAGACAGCAAGGGAACAGGTGAAATCTTCTAAATATACTCAATATAATAAGTGAGCACTACATACGGTGAAACCCTGAGAGAAGGACCTCATTTAACCACATTTCTATCATGCAAACTGTCCCGTTACCTTCTCCTGTTCTGCTGCAAAATGTAAAATACACTACTTTATTTAGATCATTTAATCCCACTTTATATCCTGCTGAAGCGCTCACTCATTCCCCGACTCATTCCCCGACTCATTCCCCGACACTACGTCAGAACAAAGTGCTTAAAGTGTCAAATGAAAGGTGTGATAGCATTGTGCTTCCACACTAACAGGCTGAGTTCAACTCTGATCATCTGAAGGTCTTCCGTGAATTAGCGGTATTAGAGGAGTCGGGTATAATCTGGATGATCCGGCTGAGAACAAGAAGGGAATCTGGTGAGGGGATTAAGTGGAAAGATCAGGGACAGGAAGTAGACTAACCCCCACAGGAAGTGTGTTTGTGATGTGTATATAATGTGTTTTATGTTGCATTACTACAGGATAGCAGCAACGTCTGTAGCATTCCCCTAACCAGGTACCGTAGAAGCCTGCCAGCTGTGTCTGTAGCGTGTTCTTAA
>CM062285.1:354052-356552 GCA_031216635.1 Dissostichus eleginoides
AAGTCTGTGTTCAGTGTGAAGTAACAGGAGGAGAGATACACAGATTATCTTGTATTATTCTGGGGATTAAGTTTTCCTTTAATCCTCTTATTGCTGCAGGCTCTGACTCTAGGTTATACTTCACACAGTGATTGCTTAAAGTTATATGTTGGTTATATTAGTAAAGCTTAAGCCTGGCATTAGATCTCTTTACATTCAAATTTATGGCACTAAATGGACACGCCCCCATCAGTGATGTCACAGCAGGTATCGTCCAATAGCGCTGCAGAGATGATGACGTATTTCTGTTGAAGTTAGGATCGTAAAGCATATCTTGATTTATGTTAGAAAATAATCTCTGTGTCAAACTTTGATGACACTTTCACGTTTAGTTCAGATAATCTCCACACATATATACTAATAACAAAATGACCGACCTTATCTCAGGCATTTAAGGCGAGACACTACAGGTGAATAGGGTAATTTTTTTAACTTAAAGATATCAGCTAGAAATTTCTCCAGTTAATTACTTACAATAAGGCAATTGTTTTTTGTATTACAAGTTTTCAGAAATAGCATGTTTAAATATGCAAATTAGCCATAATCTCATTAAATATGCACATATTTTAACACATTTCAGGAACCGCCGAATTTTTAAAATTGGATAAAGCCAGGTTAAAAATTCTTGTTTCATTTTGTAGTCATATTAGAATTGAAGGCTTTTACAGAAGGGATTTTGGATATCTCTTTTTATCACTAAATAAATCAGAAAATACTGTCAACAGCCGTAAAATATCAATTTTTGCCATGTTTTTAGGTATAAAATGTTATATAATTCAGACTATGAATGATATGAACAAACCCTTCTGTAAAAGCCTTCAGAATATTGATAGGAATATAACTGGAAGGTTTGGTGTATCTACGTGCTACTGAAGTGGACATTTCTCACTCAGAATATTTTGAGAAAACGACCTTTAAAGATTGCTGTGAGGCGCTAGCTAAACCCTCCTGTTCTCTGGATGACAGTTTGCGCCTCGACGCACTCCGTGAAGGTATTTCTTGGTCAGGGTCATTTGTTTTTTGTATAACCTTGCTTCGTGCAAGTTCCAATTGTTGTCGTCTTCTCTGTGAACGTTTTTTCGCCGTTCTTTTGCCATTTTGAGATTTAAATTTCTCACGTTGTCAGAAATTGACACCAGCCAATGAGATTTCGTTTCTTGGTTTAAGACCCCTTTGTACTTTCACGATTGGTTGCTGATACAAAGGAAATGACCATATTTGGATCCGATGAGATTGAGCAGGAGAGACGGAGCTTTCCAACGATACCTCTGATGACATGGTGCAAACAGCGGTCGCGGTACATTACGTTACGTTAGAAAGCTAACTTTTGGTGAATTTAGGAGAAACCTACAGACGCAAAGAGACAAACTATAGTCAAATAAACACCTAAATGTGTATTTTGTACGTTTTCCTTCCAAAAGCCTGAAAGAAAACATGTTATGGAATCAAAATAGCACAAAATCTCAAAATTGACCAGTGCATGAAAAACGATGTTTTTGCCTGTGGTGTCTCGCCTTAATGCATACAAATGCAGGGTTTCAGGACTCATAACGCTGACTCATTCTAGGGCTTTTAGGACTCATAATATCGAGTAATGTCAGGGTTATGAAACTCATAATGCTGACTCATTTCTGGATTTAAAGAATCATAACACTAAATAATTCCAGGGTAATGAAACTCATAATGATAAACTCATTCTAGGGCTTTTAGGACTCATAATATCCAGTCATGTCAGGGATACGAAACTCATTATGGTGAATAATTTCCGGATTTAAGAACTCATAACGCTGACTCATTTCTAGGGCTTTTAGGACTCGTAATGATGTCTAATTTCTGGATTAAAGGAGTCATAACGCTGACTCATTTCTAGGGCTTTTAGGACTCGTAATGATGTCTAATTTCTGGATTAAAGGAGTCATAACGCTGACTCATTTCTAGGGCTTTTGGGACTCGTAATGATGTCTAATTTCTGGATTAAAGGAGTCATAACACAAGGGTGTAATGACTCCTAACGCTGACTCATTCTAGGGCTTTTTTACGACTCATTCCTGCAGCACTTTGGGTAAAAACACCTTCTGTGACATCACTTTGATCTCCATACACTCACTACAGCTCCTCCAGAGATGCATGGTACTGACTCCCCCCCCTCACCCCCTAGTCCCCCATGAAGGCCCCATTAGTTTCTCCTCTCTGGCTCTGGTTCCTCCTCCGGACTCTACCCAGGATCCTGAGCATCAGACTGGGGGACCGCTGGGGGCCTGGAGGGGCCACAGAGGCATCCACAGAGGGGTCCAGAGCCTCACCTTGGCCCACGTCCAGCCGTCCCCTGAGTTCACTGAGGGGAAACAAAGAGGAAACCACACACACAAAGGCCTGTTTATTCCTCATGACCCAGATTCCAGGGCGTGTGTGTGTGTGTGTGTGTGTGTGTGTGTGTGTGGGTGTGTGTGTGTGTGTGTGT
>CM062285.1:366552-421552 GCA_031216635.1 Dissostichus eleginoides
GGGACATCCATGCACAGGTTAATAACATGTCTTCTCTCAGACTGGGGACATCATGCACAGGTTAGTGACATGTCTTCTCTCAGACTGGGGACATCCATGCACAGGTTAGTGACATGTCTTCTCTCAGACTGGGGACATCAATGCACAGGTTAGTGACATGTGTTCTCTCAGACTGGGGACATCCATGCACAGGTTAGTGACATGTCTTCTCTCAGACTGGGGACATCCATGCACAGGTTAATGACATGTGTTCTCTCAGACTGGGGACATCCATGCACAGGTTAGTGACATGTCTTCTCTCAGACTGGGGACATTCATGCACAGGTTAGTGACATGTCTTCTCTCAGACTGGGGACATCCATGCACAGGTTAATGACATGTGTTCTCTCAGACTGGGGACATCCATGCACAGGTTAGTGACATGTCTTCTCTCAGACTGGGGACATCCATGCACAGGTTAGTGACATGTCTTCTCTCAGACTGGGGACATCCATGCACAGGTTAGTGACATGTGTTCTCTCAGACTGGGGACATCCATGCACAGGTTAATGACATGTGTTCTCTCAGACTGGGGACATCCATGCACAGGTTAATGACATGTGTTCTCTCAGACTGGGGACATCCATGCACAGGTTAGTGACATGTCTTCTCTCAGACTGGGGACATCCATGCACTCAGGAGGTTATCTCCCTCACTGTTGGATTTCTGCAGAAGTAATGCCTCATTTGCATATTTAAACATAACCTGAAAGAACATTTTTTATATTATTTTTATCTTTAAATGTTTGACTTTTTTTCTAGTTTAAAAAAGACATTATTTGAGAGATCATACACTCCCTTCTATTCCTCCATCTGAATTATGATGAACTTTATCCTATAAAATGTTTACATTTATTCGACTTTATTTCTTGAAATATATGATTTTGTTTGTCTAAAGATTAGGACTTCTTCTCTCTCTATTATTCAACGTTGCTCAGCGGGAACCTGAGTCTGCACGCACCAAACCCTCTCTCTCTGAGTCTGCACGCACCAAACCCTCTCTCTCTGAGTCTGCACGCACCAAACCCTCTCTCTCTGAGTCTGCACGCACCAAACCCTCTCTCTCTGAGTCTGCACGCACCAAACCCTCTCTCTCTGAGTCTGCACGCACCAAACCCTCTCTCTCTGAGTCTGCACGCACCAAACCCTCTCTCTCTGAGTCTGCACGCACCAAACCCTCTCTCTCTGAGTCTGCGCGCACCAAACCCTCTCTCTCTCTGAGTCTGCACACCAAACCCTCTCTCTCTGAGTCTGCACGCACCAAACCCTCTCTCTCTGAGTCTGCACGCACCAAACCCTCTCTCTCTGAGTCTGCGCGCACCAAACCCTCTCTCTCTCTGAGTCTGCACGCACCAAACCCTCTCTCTCTGAGTCTGCACGCACCAAACCCTCTCTCTCTGAGTCTGCACGCACCAAACCCTCTCTCTGAGTCTGCGCGCACCAAACCCTCTCTCTCTGAGTCTGCACGCACCAAACCCTCTCTCTGAGTCTGCGCGCACCAAACCCTCTCTCTCTCTGAGTCTGCACACACCAAACCCTCTCTCTCTCTGAGTCTGCACGCACCAAACCCTCTCTCTCTGAGTTTGCACGCACCAAACCCCTCTCTCTCTGAGTCTGCACGCACCAAACCCTCTCTCTCTGAGTCTGCACGCACCAAACCCTCTCTCTCTGAGTCTGCACGCACCAAACCCTCTCTCTGAGTCTGCGCGCACCAAACCCTCTCTCTCTGAGTCTGCACACACCAAACCCTCTCTGAGTCTGCACGCACCAAACCCTCTCTCTCTCTGAGTCTGCACGCACCAAACCCTCTCTCTCTCTGAGTCTGCGCGCACCAAACCCTCTCTCTCTGAGTCTGCGCGCACCAAACCCTCTCTCTCTGAGTCTGCACGCACCAAACCCTCTCTCTCTGAGTCTGCACACACCAAACCCTCTCTCTCTGAGTCTGCACGCACCAACCCCCTCTCTCTCTGAGTCTGCACGCACCAACCCTCTCTCTCTCTGAGTCTGCACGCACCAAACCCTCTCTCTCTGAGTCTGCACACACCAAACCCTCTCTCTGAGTCTGCACGCACCAAACCCTCTCTCTCTGAGTCTGCACACACCTAACCCTCTCTCTCTGAGTCTGCACGCACCAACCCTCTCTCTCTCTGAGTCTGCACGCACCAAACCCTCTCTCTCTGAGTCTGCACGCACCAAACCCTCTCTCTCTGATCACTAGATAAACATGGAGAAAAGGGGTTTCATTGCAGTATTTTTTAAATGTATGCTGAGATTTCCCTCTGGAAAAACCTTTAACTCAATATGTCATGAAGTATTTTGAACCTGTTAACCTCTGAGATGTCACCACACTCATGTTGTGTGTGTGTGTGTGTGTTTGTGTGTGTGTGTGTCTTCCCCTCAGAGACCCATTGTTCTCCGGCCATCTGCCACAGGATTCGTACCCTCACCTCCACAGATTGATTTTTAGGTTATCCTGTGTCCCATTTTCCCAGAGTGAGCAGGGACAAAGATGAGAGGAGCAGCTCAACAGATGGCGTGCACACACACACACACACACACACACACAGCTTGTCAGCGATTAAAAATCATCCATCAACAACAACGAGACCACTCAGCCAGACAATCAGATCTGAACTGGAAACAGACGTCATGAATATGTAATGACCTGCTGAGAGGTTTTAAAAACACCTTACAGAGGGAATTAAGGGAAAGGCTTAAGGGGAAACATTTAAGGGATTTTAGTTTGCAATTAGGCTTAGAATAACTTAAAATGTCAAGAATATATATATATATCACATATTCACACCTCATTCATGCAGAGCAGCACCACTTGTTCCCCACACACACACACACACACACACACACACACACACACACCACACACACACACACACACACACACACACCACACACACACACACACACACACACACACACACACACACACACACACACACACACACAGCTAAATCTGGAATAAATCATACAACCCAATATTTACACTAAGTCTCAAAATGCAACTTAAAGAAATCTTTTCCCTCATTTTCTTCCGTATCTCCAGAGAGACAAGATGCATCTCATTTTCCTAACTAATGCAATAATGTCAACAGGAAGTGATGCAACCCTGTGGAGCAGATGCATCTTGTCTGAAGGAACACGAGATAATGAACCTCTTAAACACAGGTAACACACACCTGTACTGAACGCCATCATTCAGAGGAACACTCAAATCACACTCAGAGTTATAAACAGATTTTATTTTTCATGTCCAAACAGACGAGGCACAGAACATCACGTTAGCTGCTGGAACAGCTGCTGGAACGCCTCTCACTCAGGGAAGCTGCTGGAACGCCTCTCACTCAGGGAAGCTGCTGGAACGCCTCTCACTCAGGGAAGCTGCTGGAACGCCTCTCACTCAGGGAAGCCTCAGGCTCATGTGGAAGGCAATACTTCAGAAGAAACAACAGAGCAAGAAATGATAGGAAGCTAGAGAGAAGGGGGCTGCAGAGATCAGATTCAGATAAGGTCATTACTGAAAACACGTTGATAGTTGAAGATGTGTGTGCATAGAAGGCTGCTGCTACAAGTCGGAGTAAAGTAATAAAGGTGGGGTGTAAAGACATCTTTTAATCAAAACAGGAACAGAAATACAACCCAGAAGCTTTCACTAAGTCATCAGTCACTTCCTGTTTCAAAATAAAAGCCTGATGTCCTGATGCTCTCCTCAGCGTCTCATGGATCTGCATTCATCTGGAGGGGTTAGGGAGTATTTAGACGTAGAGAGTCAGCACAGAGTCACCAGTCTCTTCCTGTTTCACTAAGTCAGCATTTCATTCTACAACTTCATGAGAAACAGGATTAGATCACTCTGTGGTTACACGTATAAAGACACACAGGCAACACAGAGTCACTTCCTGTTCCTAAATAAGAGTCCAGTTTCTTCACCTTTTCCTTCTCAGCGTTTTCCAGGCTTTCCTCTCCTCTTGCCTCCTACTACTGCACCCTTGCCTCCTTTTCCTTTAGCCTTCCCTGGCTTGCCTCCCTTTCCTTTCCCCTTTCCTCCCATTCCTCCTCCTCCCTTACCCTTTCCTCCAAAGCTTCCTCCTCCTCCTCCCTTTCCTCCAAAGCTTCCTCCTCCTCCTCCTCCCCTTTCCTCCAAAGCTTCCTCCTTCCTTCCCCTTTCCTCCCTTACCTCCTCCTCCCTTTCCTCCCTTTCCTCCAAAGCTTCCTCCTCCTTTCCTTCCTCCCTTCTTCCCCTTCTTGTATTTTTGAGCCTCCTCTTGGTCTTCCTCTCTCATTTGCTTGTTGACGGCCTTGGTGACGTCCAGCTTCGGTCTCTTTCCGTCCATGAGCTTCAGGAGGTCCAGCTGCTTCTGTTTCTCGGAGGAAAAGTTCCCGATGACCGCATCGAACTTCCTCTTCTTGCCCTGGTTCTTCGGAGCCTTTTCTTTGGGCAGTCGGTCCTGGAATCGCCCGGCGGAGGCTGTGGAGGTCCGAGCGACGCTAACGGCCCGAGAGAGATCATCTTTCCCCTGAGAAACCACCGGGGTCAGACCCACGCCTGGAGGAGAGACGAAAAGAGGTTATTAGACTCACTTATAGCCATTCATCCTCCACAAAATACTGTTTACTAACTGTTGGTAAAACACTGAGTGTCCTCTTCCAACATGAGAGTAACATGATAACAAAGGTATCCCAACTGCAGCTGTGAACATGACAGGATGTATGATTACCTAGAAGAGCATCAGGACTGTTTGAGGCATATGATAGCTATGTGATTAACATGATGATTCAGCCTCTATGGAGAGAGACATATGACAGGCATGATCATTTCTGAGGTGGAGCTAATCTGAAGTAAACATTGAATACTGCTTTCTATTCCTCCATCTTGTGACTGTGTAACTCCCTCTCTTGGATATCAGCATGTGAAGGACACTGTTCAGGAACTAGTTGATGCTCTGTATGTGATGACTACTTCCATTCTGGAGAGGATCACAGATACATGGATCCTGAGATTGAAGCTCAAGCCGGGGACCAGGGAGAGTTTCCTAACAGTAACCACTCGGAGTGTAATTAAGACGTCCACGTCAGCTGGATATTTTGGGCCATTTTGATGTTTTTCTTATGTTTAAATGAAGTCAAACTATATTGTGAATACCCTAAAAATACTCTGGAAAGTAAAAAAGGCCATAAAGATATGCATTTAGCTACACAGATGCATCCTGGGTATTTGCAGTTACTCCTGTATAAACACAGATGCATCATGGGTATCTGCAGGTGTACAAGTAGCTACACAGATGCATTGTGGGTATATTCAGGTACTCCTGTATAAACACAGATGCATCATGGGTATCTGCAGGTGTACATGAAGCTACACAGATGCATTGTGGGTATCTTCAGGTACTCCTGTATAAACACAGACGCATCATGGGTATCTACAGGTATAAAACTCACCTGGCACTTTGATCTTCTGCGCCCTCGCGATGTTCTTCAGCCTGTTAAACTCGTTCTTCGCCACGCGCTCTTTCTTCGCGTGACTCCTCTTCTCGAACTGGTCCTCGGTGTTTGCAGCGGTGACTGGAACCTCGATGAGCCATTCCTTCGTGTCGTCGCCCCCCCTCTGATAGCCCACCTCCTCTTCCAGTCCTTAGCGTTCTCATCCCACACCAAGTTAGTCTTCTTCCTCTTCTGGATCCCTTCAGTTTCGCGAACTCTTCCCACTTGGTAATGGCACGAACCTTCGGCGGCGGCTTGGCGCGCGGCAGCGGAGTGTGTGTCTCGGGCAGTTTGACCACGAGCGCCTCCTGGAGCCTCTCCGCGCGCAGCTTCCACACCTCGTTGATGAGCAGCTGCGTGTTGTCTCGTGCCAGTGAGCGCAGAAACTGCTCTTTATCCTCCTTTAGAGCGCGCGCTTCCACACGATTAGAGTCGCACGCGAGCAGGTGACCTACATCAAAGGTGAGCTCGAGCTCTTTGGTCACAGTGATGCTCTTCAGTTTCTCTTCTTCATCGCGCTGAGCTTTCGCCAGCAGCTCCTCCACACAGGCGGCCATGTTGCTGTTCAGAGAAACACGTGGGTCACACAGACACGTGACACAAACATGTGGGAAGTACTTCCGGGTGGGTTCAACCACGCCCACTGCTGCGTCGACGTGGCTCTGCGTGTCATAGATGTCTAAAGGGCAATACCAGCAGCAGCCACCAGAGGGCGACACTGCTCCATTTATTATTCATAGCAAATGTAAAGAGGGTAACTAAAATACAAATAAATATATAAAATAAATACAAGCTTAAAAAACAATGCTAATATTTAAACAAGGCAAATATTCAAAACAAAATAATAAAAAATGCAAAGGTGCAAACTATAGAAAATATGCAAAAATAAAATGTGCAAAAAAATTTAAATATTAAAGGTGCTAAATAATTGCTTACAGCCAATGGGGAGCAACACCCCGAGGGGCCACCAGAGGGCGCCACCGCTCCATATTATTTATCCTGTCAGCAGATATGACTTAATACTTATTTATTTCTTATAAATTATATATAGTCTGTAGACTTTATCAAACAGCAGCTGCAATACAAAGTAGGACAACAATGTAAAGATTAATATATAATAATAATAATAATAATAATTATTAATATAATAAGATAATTATAAGAAAAAAATAAAGAAAACATGCAGATTCAAAAAGTGTAATTTAAGAAAAATGCCAATACTACCACATACTTTATACAATATTTGTACGTTTTAGTGTTCAATATCTGCCCACAGTTTGTCTGCACCGTGTTTGGAGCCTTTGGACCAATCAGAGCAGACGTTGGGTCGTCTCTCCCGATCACACTAAATATAGTCTTTGTGCGTAAATGATGCAAACTAAAGAAACTGGAAATGTCAGTGCATTTAAAAAAAGTGTAAGGACTGGTGTGTGTGTGCAGACTCTTATATGTTAAACACACACACTTCAGTGCAAAGGAAGCAAGCTGTAGTGTAAAATAAATGTGTGTGTGTGTGTGGGCTTCATAAAGTCATGATAACAGGATTACTGTATAGATTAAATCCCTGGAGTATTATTACCCTCCTGTCTGTCCTGGATGTGATCTATAATATCTCTATTTCTGTCCTCATTTGGAGAGGAGAGTGTGTGTGTGTGTGTGTGTGTGTGTGGTGTGTGGGTGTGTGTGTGTGTGTTGTGTGTGTGTGTGTGTGTGTGTGAGATTTTAGGCTGCAGTAATTACATTCACTGCCACACTTCCATGTGACAGCGGAGATAAGGTCACAGTGATGGTGTTTGACGAAGAGGAGGAGGAGGAGGAGGAAGAGTAATTAGTCCCAAAGTCGTCTCTGTTGTGATTTAGAGAAGCTATAAGGTCCTCTGTGACGTCACACACACACACACACACACACACACACACACACACACACACACACACACACACACACACACACAGTTGTGCTTAAAGGATTTTCAGAAACTCTGAAACAGGTTTAGGTTTTTATTTCTGAAGCTCAAAGGAAACTCTTTTTATTCGTGGAGAAAGTTGAGATGTTGGACGCTTGGAGTCCCTCTGTGAGTCCCTGTGAGTCCCTCTGTGAGTCCCTCTGTGAGTCCCTGTGAGTCCCTCTGTGAGTCCCTCTGTGAGTCCCTCTGTGAGTCCCTGTGAGTCCCTCTGTGAGTCCCTCTGTGAGTCCCTGTGAGTCCCTCTGTGAGTCCCTCTGTGAGTCCCTGTGAGTCCCACTGTGAGTCCCTCTGTGAGTCCCTCTGTGAGTCCCTCTGTGAGTCCCTCTGTGAGTCCCTCTGTGAGTCCTTCTGTGAGTCCCTCTGTGAGTCCCTGTGAGTCCCTGTGAGTCCCTCTGTGAGTCCCTCTGTGAGTCCCTGTGAGTCCCTCTGTGAGTCCCACTTTGAGTCCCTCTGTGAGTCCCACTTTGAGTCCCTCTGTGAGTCCCTGTGAGTCCCTCTGTGAGTCCCTCTGTGAGTCCCTCTGTGAGTCCCTGTGAGTCCCTCTGTGAGTCCCACTTTGAGTCCCTCTGTGAGTCCCACTTTGAGTCCCTCTGTGAGTCCCTGTGAGTCCCTCTGTGAGTCCCTCTGTGAGTCCTTCTGTGAGTCCTTCTGTGAGTCCCTCTGTGAGTCCCTCTGAGTCCCTCTGTGAGTCCCTGTGAGTCCCTCTGTGAGTCCCTCTGTGAGTCCCTCTGAGTCCCTGTGAGTCCCTCTGTGAGTCCCTGTGAGTCCCTCTGTGAGTCCCTCTGAGTCCCTGTGAGTCCCTCTGTGAGTCCCTGTGAGTCCCTCTGTGAGTCCCTCTGTGAGTCCCTCTGAGTCCCTCTGTGAGTCCCTCTGTGAGTCCTTCTGTGAGTCCCTCTGAGTCCCTGTGAGTCCCTCTGTGAGTCCCTCTGTGAGTCCCTCTGTGAGTCCCTCTGTGAGTCCCTGTGAGTCCCTCTGTGAGTCCCTCTGTGAGTCTCTGTGAGTCCCTCTGTGAGTCCCACTTTGAGTCCCTCTGTGAGTCCCACTTTGAGTCCCTCTGTGAGTCCCACTTTGAGTCCCTCTGTGAGTCCCTCTGAGTCCCTCTGTGAGTCCCTCTTTGAGCCCCTCTGAGTCCCTCGGTGAGTCCCTCTTTGAGTCCCTCTGTGAGTCCCTCTGAGTCCCTCTTTGAGTCCCTCTTTGAGTCCCTCTGAGTCCCTCTTTGAGTCCCTCTTTGAGTCCCTCTGTGAGTCCCTCTGAGTCCTTCTTTGAGTCCCTCTGAGTCCCTTTGTGAGTCCCTCTGAGTCCTTCTTTGAGTCCCTCTGAGTCCCTTTGTGAGTCCCTCTGTGAGTCTAGTTTTGGTTGCTTTGTGTCTCTTTTATTGGTCTTTCTAATTTGTTGCTTATCTTCTTTTCGTCTTTTGGACTTCTGTGTGCCCCTTTTAGTAATTGTGTCCCTTTTTGGTAATGAATAGTCTCCTTTTGGTCGTTGTGTCTCTCTTATATTGTGTCTTCTATTCTGTCTTCTCAGTAATAGAAGGTCTTGTTTGAGTTGCTTTGTGTCTTTCTGTTCCTCTTTCTCTCCGTCTCTCTTTTTGGTTTGATCATATTTGTCTATATCCGTCCCTTTGACGTGGTCATGGTCTCTTTCTGAGTCTGATGGGGTCGTGTTCCGTGTCTCCGTGACTCCCTAAGTGAATGATCAGCAGTGACTTTGCTCTTTGCTGAGGGCTTCCTAACCTCTTTAGCCTCCGGGCCTTTTAGTAATCTGTGTATAATATCTACTGTTTCCTGTCCTCTGTACGTCTCTCTCTCCGCATGAGGCCAAACTTCAGCTAATCTCCAGAGAAAGAGACGCTCCTGAAATAACTGATGATCACGTTTTTATGAATGGATGTAAGTTGTGAGCAGCTCCGACACAAAGAGCCTTCACGCCTCACATCCTCTCCTATTTATAGAAACATGTGCATTTTCCATTTAGCATTTCCTACGTTTCATGTGAGGCTTTTCTCGCTGCGACTCAGAGCCTTTCTGCATCTCTGCGTGTGGAAACATCAGATCTGTGAGCGGCCCTTTCCTTTCTGTCGTCTGCATGTGTGGAGACTTCAGGAATCAGAGGAAACAAAAGACGTTCATTCATGCAAACATTTACCAACCCGTCGCCACAGGCTGAAACTTCTCTGCAGATAGAAGTTGAGCTGTTAGCATCTGAGAGGTGAGAGAGCTGCAGGGAAACAGAATCATCTCATCAGACGTGACGAGCCGCTGACAGTCTGTATTTATAGAGATCTGCCCGGCTGGAGGACAGACGGCTTGTTTTTAAAGGTCTCCTATCATGCAAAGTCACTTCTTGATGTCTTTTCTACATCAACATGTGTCCCCGGTGTGTCAGGAGACTCACAAAGTGTCAGGAAATAAAACCCTCTCTTTTCCTCCCCAATTCAGGCTTAAGCTCCTCACCCTCTTTTTATTCTTTTATTTCTTTAAAGCTACAGACCCAGACATGTTTTTATATATTTCTATATATCTGAGACCTGTAATAAATGCCTAAAAGTAGTATAATAGGAGACCTTTAACTCATCTTGCAGGATCTGTTTGTGTATTTGCTGAAGGTTTTGCAGCAGAATGATTGGAGAGCATGCAGAGGATCTTAGAAATATATTTGTCTATATCTGAGACCTATAATAAATGCCTAAAAATAGTATAATAGGTATAGGAATGATTGGAGAGCATGCAGAGGATCTTAGAAATATATTTGTCTATATCTGAGACCTATAATAAATGCCTAAAAATAGTATAATAGGTATAGGAATGATTGGAGCATGCAGAGGATCTTAGACGAGGTTTCGAAATATTCCCTGAACACAACTGGTAAATATCATCTCCACATGACGCGTGTTCTGTGAGAGGAATCGATCAAAGCACTTCTGTACAAGCACACCTTAATCCACGCAAAACAAAGCGTTCCACGTGATGTCAGCTGAGCGGCTTACAGGCACTCCTGTAGATTACATCCTCTACTTCCTGTTTGAGGAGGAGTCGTGTGACAGCTGAGGTCAGAATCATTATTGATCTGCAGGAGAGAAACAGACGCTGGGTTTAAACATCGTCTCCGCTGAGATGCATCTGAGCTGCACCTCTGCTCCCAACGACAGAGGGCGAAAGGCCCTCATCAGGAGAGGAGACACAAACCCTGATCCCTAAACTGTGGAGACACTGAGGTGTGCAGGAACTACCCTGATCCCTAAACTGTGGAGACACTGAGGTGTGCAGGAACTACCCTGATCCCTAAACTGTGGAGACACTGAGGTGTGCAGGAACTACCCTGATCCCTAAACTGTGGAGACACTGAGGTGTGCAGGAACTACCCTGATCCCTAAACTGTGGAGACACTGAGGTGTGCAGGAACTACCCTGATCCCTAAACTGTGGAGACACTGAGGTGTGCAGGAACTACCCTGATCCCTAAACTGTGGAGACACTGAGGTGTGCAGGAACTACCCTGATCCCTAAACTGTGGAGACACTGAGGTGTGCAGGAACTACCCTGATCCCTAAACTGTGGAGACACTGAGGTGTGCAGGAACTACCCTGATCCCTAAACTGTGGAGACACTGAGGTGTGCAGGAACTACCTGATCCCTAAACTGTGGAGACACTGAGGTGTGCAGGAACTACCCTGATCCCTAAAAAACATGCTGCATCTTTAAATACGCTTTGAGGGGATTTTTCGTCATAGTTTAAAACTGTGCACAACAAAAGTACTTAGGTAGATTTAGGAAAGGATCAGAGGGCAAAAGGTCATCCTGAGACACAAACCCTGCCTCCTAAAAACATGCAAATAAACTGCATCTCAAAAAGCTTTTAGGGAATCTTCTCCGGGTTTTGGTTGCAGGTCTAAAACTTCTCAGGTAGATCTAGGAAAGGGTCCCGGTCGTTTAAGTCGCGTTAAATGCAATATCTTCCTTCCCTGTTTTGAAAATGGCAAACAAGTGAAAATGTCAGATCTTTGTGTCTTACTTAGAGAACCGTGTGCAGTGTTTTGCAAAGGGTGCCAAGTTGAATTGCATATTGGGTTCAGAGCTGAAAATGTGTTTAGAGTTCTGGAGATTTGAGCTGAGGTTTTGCTCTTTGAGTGTGAGTTAAAAGAATTATGCTTTATGTGAGATTTCTGTGTGTTAGTGTTACGCCCC
Source organism: Dissostichus eleginoides (assembly GCA_031216635.1). NCBI lineage: Eukaryota > Metazoa > Chordata > Actinopteri > Perciformes > Nototheniidae > Dissostichus > Dissostichus eleginoides. Next base: position 378,234 of record CM062285.1, read on the forward strand.
ACCCTTAAAATGGTCCTATGGGGCTAACAAAATTCCACCACTGACCCAAATAGAACACAACAGACACCTTTAAAATCATCAAATCCATAGGATTGATTATAATCAACATGTAACATGTTCAACTACGCGTCCTAGGATGAGAGGCAGAACCACAGCCCCACAGAGGCCTCTCTTCTGCTGCTGCGCTGGAGCTTTGAAGCCCTTCCTTCTCCAGGTGCACCTCGTCTGAACCTCGTTGCAGCAATGCAGCACACCTGGGTAGAGGAACCAAAGGGGACGAGAAACAGGGAATACATACAGCCGTAACAGTTGAACTGAAAAAACCCTTTCAGGGAATCATCGTGGTTTAAAACGGGGCACAACAAAAGTACTGAGGTAGATTTAGGAAAAGGTCCCGGTCGTTTAAGTTGCTTTAATTGAGAATAGATGTTTATTTGTGCATAAACAATCTGAGCTGCACCTCAGTTCCCAACAGCTGAGGGCAGAAGGTCATCCTGAGACCTCCTCAAAGAAACTGCATCTCCACAGCTTTTAGGGAATCTTCTCCCACTCTCAAACGGTGCACAACAAAACTACTTATGTAAATATATTTAACATGTTCATACAAATGCACAACTGCTTACTGTGACATCTTGTTTCAATGGTTACTTATTATTTTAATCTGTATTCTATTTGATCAGCTTTGCTGCTATTAGCGCCTGAATCGATCTATTGATCTTGTTTATTTAAGGTCCTGCTGGGTTTCTGTGCAGACACTGGAAGAACCCTGCCTCCTAAAAGCAGACCAACTGCATCTCTCACAGCTTTTAGGGAAGTGTCTCCCTTATCAGGTTCAAGCGGTGCACACCGAAACGTCTGAGGTAGATTTAGGAGAGAATCCCGGTGATTGAAGTCGCTTTAAATGAGAATAGACGTTTAGTTGAACATAAACAAGGATGTGTCATTTCCTAACATGGTCTAAGTAATGCTTAGAGTATGCTGCTCATTTGCAGAACACGTGGGCGTCCAACGGCTCTTAGCTCCACTAACATCACGTTTCTTATCTCTTCCAAGATATCTGTCGTTGTTTCAAACACGTGGTTCGGTTAAGATAAAGGGTTAGGGGTTTTATCGTCTCGTGTTTCTACATTTGTTTTTTGTCCTATCGGTTCCGTCTAAATGTTTTTATGCTGCTTTTTATATATTTATTGATGTACACTTTGGTCAAAGATGTTGTTTTTAAATGTGCTGTATAGATAAAGTTGGATTGGATTAAAGAGCTATTTTTCCTACATCATCAACACACTTAATAAAATAACTCACGTTGACTTTTCTGTATCTTACAGGTCTATAGAGCAGCCTTGCAATGCATTCTGGGAGCTCCACGGTGCGTTCAGAGACGTCTAGTTCGACTCCTGGAAAACGGTTTGAAACGAACCTCTTGGATTTTCCTGGCTTTGAATATTTTGAAGTTTTGTCGCGATTTTCGTTGACTCCTTTAAAAGCAAACTCAAATCCCATCTCTTCGCATCTGTCTTCCTCTTCCACTCATCTCCATCACCTCGTTCCATCTCCATGAGCGTCACTTCAGTCACATGCTTTCATCACATGTCTTCGCATCTGTCTTCCTCTTCCACTCATCTCCATCACCTCGTTCCATCTCCATGAGCGTCACTTCAGTCACATGCTTTCATCACATCTCTTCGCATCTGTCTTCCTCTTCCACTCATCTCCAGCACCTCGTTCCATCTCCATGAGCGTCACTTTAGTCACATGCTTTCATCACATCTCTTCGCATCTGTCTTCCTCTTCCACTCATCTCCATCACCTCGTTCCATCTTCATGAGCGTCACTTTAGTCACATGCTTTCATCACATCTCTTCGCATCTGTCTTCCTCTTCCACTCATCTCCATCACCTCGTTCCATCTCCATGAGCGTCACTCAGTCACATGCTTTCATCACATGTCTTCGCATCTGTCTTCCTCTTCACTCATCTCCATCACCTCGTTCCATCTCCATGAGCGTCACTTCAGTCACATGCTTTCATCACATCTCTTCGCATCTGTCTTCCTCTTCCACTCATCTCCAGCACCTCGTTCCATCTCCATGAGCGTCACTTCAGTCACATGCTTTCATCACATGTCTTCGCATCTGTCTTCCTCTTCAACTCATCTCCATCACCTCGTTCCATCTCCATGAGCGTCACTTCAGTCACATGCTTTCATCACATCTCTTCGCATCTGTCTTCCTCTTCCACTCATCTCCATCACCTCGTTCCATCTCCATGAGCATCACTTCAGTCACATGCTTTCATCACATGGCAAAACTTATGTTGAATGTTTTTATCATTCTTATGCTATGACGTTTGTATTTAGTTGTTGTCTTTGCCCTTCGAGGCGTTTCTTGTGATTTGTAATAAAAGTGGATGTGATTTGATATGAAGGAAGAAGTTTCAGAACCAGCCGTCCAAAACGATCCCAGTGCACTTTAATCAAAATATAATTGATTTCGATTTGATTTAATTCTATTTATTTAGAACATGAAAAACAATAATACAAAAAAGAATAATAAGAAGAATGAAATGAAACAAGAGAATGATGATACTGTACAAACTTAAGCAGCAATTGATAAACATACATATTAATGACTTACAAATTATATATAAACAAATGATCGACATAGTTTACACTTATTTAATCCCCCCCCTTCTCCCATAAACTAAATTATTAACTTTATTGGGGGGCAGGAAACAGAACTGAGGTCTCAGGGAGTCAATAAACCGTATTTAATTGTGTCTATATGTACATTATTTTATTTAATATTCTGTTCTTGTACATATCATATTCTATTGACATGTATATAGACTTCTTGCACTATTTTCTATTTGTATTTTATTTAGGGCTGTCAAGTTAACGCGTTAATAAATTAAAAAAAATTAACGCCACTAATTATTTTAACGTGCGATTAACGCATGTGTATTTGTCCTCGGCCCGCCCCGTAGTTTCAGAGCCCAAAGGCTTGACGTTGTTGTCGTTGTTGTTGTTGTTAGTTGGATGGTGGGAGATTCTAGCGAGAGATATGGATAAAAAAAAAAGGTGTTTTAAACAGCGAGCCAAGCCCAGCTGGTCTGACAGCCCCGCTCCTGCCGCTCGCTTGCGGCAGACCACGCTTGAAAGTTTGCCGGGGAGACGCCTGGACAACAACAGCGATAGCTAAATGGGTGGCTACAGCTTCACATTGTGGAGGACGAGGGGCTGCGTGAGATCATTCGGATCGCATCCAACGTGTCGACTGCTCATCACAGAGCATTATTTTGACCCACAGTGGGAACTTCAGTCTCATGCTTTGACTGGTGTTGGGTTGAAGCACCCTTCAGTTGTTGAAGGTTCGAGCCCGCTCCGCGCTGTTCGTTTGATGAGTGGTCTGCTATAAAAAGGAACGGCTCAGACAGAGATATGAGATTAAACAATAAGCTGATTTAATGGTAGAAACAACAGTACAATATAACGAAGTACTTATATAACGAAGTACTTCGGGCCTCAGCTCTTCCACCGTGCGATGTACGTATCAGACAGTCAGACCGAACAGAGTGTTGTGTATTGAATATTCAGGAGAATATTTGTCATTGTTCCAATGATAATAAACAAACATTTGCATAAAGCATATTTGTCCAATCATATGTTGATAAGAGTACTGTGACGACCCCTCCACACCACTAGGCGTCCCATGGTCTCTCTCTCCCCTTGTTTGCAGGTTCCAGTGCTGTCGGATGATTGTGGACTGACGAGCTGCACCTGGGCAGCTGTTATAAGACGGCCCATCGCGTTTCGGGAGGCCTCTCAATTCCTCTCGCACACTCCCCGTGAGCCTCGCGTCGCGGCTGTCTTTTTGATGTCCACCAAATAAAGGATTGTTATACTTTCAGACCCCTCGTCTCGCCTCCCAGCTTTTTGTTGCAGCCCAAGAGCCGGGTTGTAACATATGGGGTCTCGTTGGTTGAACCTGGTAAATTCGGAGGTAGTGTTTCGCAAATGGAGCGCACAGCTGACTGTTTGGGAGTAGCCTTGACGAGGGTAAGTGTTTGTGGATAAGAGTTAAGTGTGGCGTACTGAGTACATATTTACGGCAGTCACGTACCGTTGGTCTTGTCCCTGTTAGGCTTCAGTACGGTCTCCCTTGGAGGTCGTAGGGGGGGCTGTTAGTGTGGTGTGAAAGTGGTTGGAGCTATTAGCTCAGGAGCACGCCGAGGCTGCAGGTGGAGTTGTCGGTTCTCTGGTCGTTTCGCCGAGCTTACGGTATTAAGTGCGTAAATACCCGCCGTAATTAGCACCTGAAGACTAGGGGGGAGTTTAGCTAGTTTCTGTGAGGCAGTTAGAGGGACGGGCCGTGGTGGCGTGTAGGCTGTGCGAGTAGCTTGAGCGTGCCACACAGTGTTGTCACGATGGAGAGTGTAGAGGATTTTGTGAGAGCGCCTTCAGAGGAGCTGCTGGAGGGTTTCTCACGTGAGCAGCTGATCTGTGTTGCTGGACATTTCCACTTGGATGTTGGGGATAAAAGAATGAAGGAGAACATAAGAGGGATTGTTAAAGCAAATCTGTTTGAGTTAGGTGCTTTCAAAGGGAGAAAGTATACTGTTGATCCTAGCAGAGACAGTGTCAATATGTCTGGCTGCCGTGATGCAGGCCTGACTTTTGAACAGAGAAAATAATTGTTGCTGTTGCAGACAGAAATGGAGAAACTGGCAGTGGAAAAAATGAGGGGAGAGGTAGAAAATAAAAAGCTTGAGTTAGAGGAGCGGAGGTTGAATTTAACTGCTGGAGGGGCCAGCCGTTCCTTTGGTTTCTCTGATATAGGTAATACTCCGTTTGACGTTGCCGGTAATCTGCGGGTTGTGCCTCAGTTCAGTGAACGAGATCCAGATACCTTTTTCTCCCTATTTGAGCGTGTGGCTGAGAGCAGAGAGTGGTCGGATGTTGAACGCACAGGGGCGGTCGAGACTTCAGGGTCCAGGATGAAGGTGGTATGTATTGTGCAGCAGGTAGATGGGAAGAGAAAACTAAGTCGCACTGGGGTAAACCTAAACGTGTGATGCGAGGTCAGCCACAGGGTGATTCATCAGATATATGTAACTTCTGCAGGGGGAGAGGGCACTGGAAAGCTGACTGTCCCAAAGCTAAGGCTGGCAGGGGGAATAACGGGGGTCAGTTTAACTCTGCTGCTTGTGCTGTGTCTGTAAAACCTGTCCCTGTCATCTCTCCCTGTCAGCAGGTGAATGAGCCATGCGGGTTGAAGGAACCGGATTTCTCTGCATTTGTGTCCGACGGATACATGTCACTGGTGGGAAGTGACATTGGCGTGCCGGTAAAAAAATTGAGGGACACTGCAGCATATGATTCCTACATTTTGAGCTCTGTGTTACCGTTTTCTGGCAATTCTGGAACTGGGGACTTTGTCCTGATACGAGGTATGGGAATGAGTGTTGTGCCTGTTCCTCTGCATTCTGTTGTGCTTAACTCTGGTTTGGTGCAGGGTGAGGTCATCATGGGGGTCCGTCCTGTACTGCCGATTGAAGGTGTGGATGTTATCCTTGGTAACGGCCTGGCTGGCAGCCGTGTGTGGGTTGAGGGTCCTCCGCCTCCTATAGTGTCATCTTCACCCACGGTGACTGGTTACCCCGATGAGATCGCTAGGTGTTTTCCTGAGGTGTTTGTGGCTTGCGCTGTGAGCCGGGCTGTGAGCCGTGCCCAAGAGGAATCTGAGGAGGGTGAGGAGGCGAGTGAAGTAGATTCTGTGGTTGTTCCTGACTCATTGTTGTCTGTCTCCCGCAGTGAGTTGGGGGTAGAACAGAAAGCTGATGTCTCCCTCAGTCGGTTTTTTGAGAAGGTTCTCTCCACTGAGGATGGAAAGAGCGCCACCGGTGGTTATCTGCTGCGGGGGGAGCTGCTGGTCAGAAAATGGTTATCGCATGGGGAAGACTTCATGGGTGAGCCAGTGTTTCAGGTTGTGGTTCCGGTAAAATTTCGTGAGGAGGTCCTCAGGACCGCACATAATCAATCGGGACACCTGGGGGTCCGTAAAACATATAATTATATCTTGCGGTATTTTTTTTGGCCTCTTTTAAAGAGAGATGTGTCTCAGTATATTAGATCGTTTCACACATGCCAAATGACAGGTAAGCCCAATCAGAGAGTGAAACCCGCTCCATTGTGTCCCATCCCAGCGATGGTACAGCATTTGATCATTGATTGCGTTGGTCCTTTACCTCGTTCTAAAGAGGTAGTAATTATTTGCTTACCGTGATGTGTCAAAGCACAAGGTATCCAGCTGCGTACCCGCTGCGTTCCATCACCACAAAGTCAGTAGTTAAAGCCCTGACCCATTTCATGTCAATTTTTGGAATCCCAAAAGTTATTCAGAGCGATCAAGGTTCAAACTTCTCGTCACACTTTTTGCGCAAGTGGTGAAACAGTTGAAGGTCCAGCATAAACAGTCTTCTGCATATCACGCACAGAGCCAAGGAGACTCTGAAGTCTCTGTTACGGGGTTATTGTGTGGAGATGAATCAGGATTGGGAGGAAGGGCTGCCATGGCTTATGTTGGCTGAGAGAGAGGTTGTGCAGGAGAGTACGGGGTTTAGCCCCAATGAACTTGTTTTTGGCCACAGAGTGCGTGGGCCGCTTGCGCTGCTGAGCGATGCTGTCACGCCATCAGAAACCCCTAGTAACCTTGTTGACTATGTAAACGGGTTCCGGCATCGGTTGTATTCAGCTGGGGAGATGGCCAGAGAGAAGTTGTCGTCTGCCCAGGGAAAGATGAAGCGTCTGTATGACCGAAAAACCGAGCAGTGCTCGTTTAGTTCTGGAGATCAGGTCCTGGCTTTGTTACCAATGGTTAATTCGCCGTTCAGGCAAATGTTCTGGCCCTTTTACAGTGCTGCATCAGGATCTGATCAAAATGTTCTCCTGTCCACGCCTAAACGTAGAAAAGCCACTCAGCTCTGCCATATGAATCTGCTGAAGTCATACTATGCTAATGAGTCTAAACCTCTCTCAGCAGCAGCGGCAGAGGGGAGTCAGTTCTTCGGAGGGGAGGATGATGGGGTTACAGCGCCTGATGAGAGCTTGTTGCGGGGAAAATTGAAGAACACTGAAACTTTGCGTAATCTGGAGTCACTGTTGGGTCATTTGTGGCAGAAGGAAGGTCTGAGTTGACTGCTCTGATTCATAGTAATCTGTGTCTATTCAGTGATACACCAAGCCAACACACATGATAGTGCATGATATAGATGTAGAGGGTGCGCATCCCATCCGTCATCGTTTCTATCGTGTGTCTGAGGAAAAACGTCAGGTAATGGACACAGAAATCAAGTACATGCTCGAAAATGGCATCGCCGAACCTTCTTGTTCAAGCTGGGCATCACCCTGTCTGCTTGTGGAGAAGTCTGATAAAAGTCCTAGGTTTTGCACAGATTATCGGAAGGTTAATGCTGTTAGTAAACCCGATGCGTATCCACTGCCTCGTATGGAAGATTGTATTGATCAGGTTGGTTCTGCGCAGTTTGTAAGCAAATTTGACCTTTTAAAAGGTTACTGGCAGGTTCCACTCTCCCCAAGGGCAAAGGAAATCTCCGCCTTTATCACACCCTCAGGGTTATATTCCTATAATGTGATGAGTTTTGGTCTGCGTAATGCTCCCTCCACATTCCAGCGACTTATGAACAGGGTGGTGTCGGGGTTGGAAGGTTGTGCCGTGTACTTGGATGACGTTGTGATCTATAGCAATACGTGGGAGGAACATTTGGCCCGTATTAAGAAACTGTTTGACCGGTTGAGTGAGGCGTGCCTGACAGTGAACTTGGCAAAGTGTGACTTTGCAAAGGCCACCGTCACTTACCTCGGCAAAGTTGTAGGGCAGGGGACTGTGTGTGCCGTCGAGGCCAAAGTGAGTGCGATAACTAAATACCGAGTTCCCACCACCAAAGAAGAACTTCAGCGTTTCCTTGGTTTAGTTGGGTTCTATCGCAGTTTTTGTAAAAACTTTTCATCTGTGGTAGCTCCCCTGACGGATTTGCTGAAAGGTAAAGCCCGTTATGTTTGGACAGACGTGTGCCAGCAGGCTTTTGGTAATGTCAAGTCTGTTCTGTCTTCACTTCCTGTGCTTGCCGCTCCTTGCATGGATCGACCTTTCCAACTGCGTGTGGATGCAAGTGATGTCGGGACAGGAGCTGTACTGTTCCAGGTTGATGGCAGTGGGGTGGATCGCCCCGTGAGTTTCTATTCTAAGAGATGTAACTCGTTCCAGTTGAACTACTCGGTGATCGAAAAGGAAACCCTCGCGCTCATCTGGGTATTACAGCATTTTGACGTGTATGTAGGCACTAGTGTTCCTCTGATTGTGTACACAGACCATAACCCCATCACTTTCTTGCACTCAGTTTGTTGCCCAAATCGCAGGTTGATGCGGTGGATGCTTTATCTACAGGCCTATTGTCTGGACATCCGCCACATAAAAGGTTCGGATAACGTGGTGGCCGATGCTTTGTCTAGAGCTCCGAGCTCTTAAAGTGCCTCTTTGGGAGCCGGAGTTGATGAGATGGGAAGGAGGAAAGTACAGGAACTACAAACGGTCGGTACAGATCCGTTCAATGTTAATTTTACTGTTTTGAGGTACAGATAAAAGTAATGTCAAATTAAAAGAAAAGGAAAATATGTGGGGAAAATTGGGATGTTTACTGTTGGTGGGTCCTGTTGGGTAGTTGACGGTGTTCTTAATGGAACTCCTTTCTTTATGGGGGGGACTGTGACGACCCCTCCACACCACTAGGCGTTCCGTGGTCTCTCTCTCCACTTGTTTGCAGGTTCCAGTGCTGTCGGATGATTGTGGACTGACGAGCTGCACCTGGGCAGCTGTTATAAGACGGCCCATCGCGTTTCGGGAGGCCTCTCATTTCCTCTCGCACACTCCCCGTGTGAGCCTCGCGTCGCAGCTGTCTTTTTGATGTCCACCAAATAAAGGATTCGTCTCGCCTCCCAGCTTTTTGTTGCAGCCCAAGAGCCGGGTTGTAACATAATTAAAAACTTGAAAAATATTCCTCTAAGGTACATTTAGAACAGATAAAACATGTGCGATTAATTTTTTGATTAATTGCGATTAACTATGGACATCATGCGATTAATCGCGATTAAATATTTTAATCGACTGACAGCCCTAATTTGATTATATATATAAGAGAGGAAGAACTTCTGAAAGGAGGTGCAGTTGGTGTGTGTGTGTGTGTGTGTGTGAGAGTGAGTGAGTGAGTGAGTGAGTGAGTGAGTGAGTGAGTGAGTGAGTGAGTGAGTGAGTGAGTGAGTGAGTGAGTGAGTGAGTCAACAGCTCCATGTAAACAGGCGATCATATCTTATCTTCACACAAATCAGATTTCTCAGAAACACCTGCAGCCTCTATATATAGAGGAATCCTCTCTATTGAACCATGATAATGAGGAGGGGGTGGGGGGGGGCTTCCTGATGATTATTGATCTCTGTTAATTAGTCCAGAGGTGCACATCGGGCATAATTAGACTGAAAGTGATCCTAATGAATGCAGACAGCCGGGGGGAGTCTGCTCACCCTGAAACTGTGTGTGTGTGTGTGTGTGTGTGTGTGTGTGTGTGTGTGTGTGTGTGTGTGTGTGTGTGTGTGTGTGTGTGTGTGTGTGTGTGTGTGTGTGTGTGTGTGTGTGTTAAAGCTTTATCATCAGAACACACACATGAGGCTTAATAGGTATTTTACTGTCTTTTGGGTACATTCTGTATACATTTTGATCTTTTCTGAACCCGTAAAAGATCATTTTTTCACGTATTTTTAGTAAATATTACATCCTAACACTAGTTTATTTGAATGCATGGCTGTGCAAACACAAACAATGCAACTTGTCTTTAATAATATGTATTTTCCTTGCTTCATACTAACATTATGCACAGGTTATATCACTAAATAACTAAGAGATGCAACAAAATAAAAGGTATTGTGCATTTAGGAGAAGGATGGAGATGTTTCTTGCAGATATTTGGCTATACTTAATAATTAATATAAATAGCTTATAGTTATTATAATAAGAGGTATTTTACTGTCTTTTGGGTACATTTTTGATCCATTTTGATCTTTTCTGAACCCGTAAAAGTTCATTTTTAAGGGAATATTAATATAGCACCAGTTTATTTGAAGCCATGGCTGTGAAAACACAAAACTGCAAACATTTCTTTATTATTCTGTAACTCCGTATGTATTTTCCTTTCTTTATTCTCCAAACTCAGAGTGTGTTTCTGTCTGCAGTCAGGATGAGAGGAGAGGAGAGGAGAGGAGATGAGAGGAGATAAGAGGAGAGGAGAGGAGATGAGATGAGATGAGAGGAGAGGAAATAAGAGGAGAGGAGAGGAGATGAGAGGACAGGGGAGATGAGATGAGAGATGAGATGAGATGAGAGGAGAGGAGAGCAGAGGAGAGGAGAGAGGAGATAAGATGAGAGCAGAGGAGAGGATAGGAGAGGAGATGAGAGCAGAGGAGAGGAGAGAGGAGATAAGATGAGAAGAGAGGAGAGGAGACGAGAAGAGAAGAGAGGACAGGAGAGATGAGATGAGAGGAGAGGAGAGCAGAGGAGAGGAGAGGAGATACGATGAGAGGAGAGGAGAGGAGATACGATGAGAGGAGGGAGCAGAGGAGAGGAGAGGAGATGAGAGGAGAGGAGAGCAGAGGAGAAGAGAGGAGAGGAGAGGAGAGCAGAGGAGAAGAGAGGAGATAAGATGAGAGGAGAGGAGATAAGATGAGAGGAGAGCAGAGGAGAAGAGAGGAGATAAGATGAGAGGAGAGGAGAGGAGATACGATGAGAGGAGAGGAGAGGAGAGGAGATACGATGAGAGGAGAGGAGAGGAGAGGAGAGGAGAGGAGAGGAGAGCAGAGGAGAAGAGAGGAGAGGAGAGCAGAGGAGAAGAGAGGAGATAAGATGAGAGGAGAGGAAGAGGAGAGGAGAGGAGAGGAGAGGAGAGGAGAGGAGAGGAGAGGAGAGGAGAGGAGAGGAGAGGAGAGGAGAGGAGAGGAGATGGACCTTTATTAATCCCTGTGGGGAAATTCAAACAGCAACAGGTTGAGAATGAAAAACAGGACAGATTCACTCAAGATTAATAAAATTAAAGATTAAATTAATATAAAAATAAAATGATATACAGTTAAGTAACTTTAAAATAAGAAATGAATTAAAATGAACATATATACATATTAGATGTATTTACATGTGTGTGTATTTTATGTCCAGTACAGGTTGGAAGTAGTGGACAAATACTTCGTTTCTGTACTTAAGTACATGTTTCTGGTATCAGTACTTTACTCCACTACTTATTTTTACTTTGACTTCTTACATGTTGAACCCAAATACCTGTACTTTCTACTTCTTCCATGTTGAACCCAAATACCTGTACTTTCTACTTCTTACATTTCTAACACAAATACCTGTACTTTCTACTTCTTACATTTCTAACACAATACCTGTACTTTCTACTTCTTACAGTTGAACACAAATACCTGTACTTTCTACTTCTTACATGTTGAACCCAAATACCTGTACTTTCTCTACTTCTTACATGTTGACCCAATACCTGTACTTTCTACTTCTTACATGTTGAACCCAAATACCTGTACTTTCTACTTCTTCATGTTGACCCAAATACCTGTACTTTCTACTTCTTCCATGTTCCAAACAGGCTGGTTACTTTAGTCTGAATGTGTGTTTGGTGGCGTGATCATTATTATTTAGAGTCATTGCGTGCCTATTGATTTGAAACACGATCCGTGTATCCATCATTTCCTGGTCTTCTCTAAAGAAGAGGGACCAATGGAAACGTTGTCATGTTGCCGTTGTTCAGCATGGAAACATTCATTAGCTAACAATGACATTATTGTTCTATTAATATAAAGGGAGGTCAGGTACTCTTTAAAACAGCTGCTAGTTATGGGTACTTTTTACTTAAAGGTCCCATGTCATGGCCATTTCTACTGATCATAATTCCATTGTTGAGGTCTACTAAAATAGATTCACATTGTTCAATGTTTTTGGTTTCTCATACAGCATCTCTGTATAGTATGTGTATTCACTCTCTGTCCTAAACGCCTTGTTGGAGCTCCTGCGCCCCCCCCCCCCCCCCCCCCCCCCCCTATGAGCCCACTGTGCTCTGATGTGTGATTATGTGTTACAATGGCGTTTGTTAGCAACCAGAAAATGACACCAGTAATGACAAACAGATGAGAATGCTGCGTGGGGTCTGGGTGCCGTGTTGGCGGGACGTTGAGGGGCTCGTTGCTGCGATGAGCCGACAGTGTGAGCTGGATTACTGGTGTTGTTTCCTGGCTGCTGCGTGGGGTCTGCGAGACAGCGAGACACAGCGAAACCCAGCCCGAACCCAGCCCGAACCCAGCCCGAGCACACACACACACCCACAGCCTCCCCGCGTCCCGCCGTCTCAGGCTGAGAAATCCGCGGAGCTGCAGCTGAGAAAAGATTGAGTGTGTGTGTGTGAGGAAGTCCGCGGATTGGTCCAAACGTAACGGCTCATCGCACGTTACGTTACGTCACTATACCCAATACGTCACTGTACCCAGGAAGAAAAAGAAAAATTTCCAACGAGGCGTTCTGGGGCAGCATAGACAGGTATTTTCTGTGTTACAGTTTTACTCGCTACAGGGTGCACTTTGAGGGTTCGTGACTCTGCAGACCGTTTACATGCAGAACAAGCTTCATAACACAAGGGGACGGGTAATAACCAGAAAAGCATGACATGGGACCTTTAAGTACATTTCAAAGCCCATACTTCTTTACTTTTACTTGAGTAAAGAAGTTTAGTCAGTACTTCTACTTTTACCAGAGTATCTTTAAACACGAGTATCTGTACTTCTACTTGAGTAAAGGAAGTACTTCTACTCTCTCTGACAGGGTATAATTTGAAATATAAAAGTGAAGCATGACTTCAGAGCTTTTAGCCGCTAAGTGCTCCTCATCGTGACTGATTGCAGAAGATTGCGGAGACTTAAAGAAAGACAGAGTTTGGTGATATGCGTTCTGACAGGTGACAAATTGGCCTTTTCAGAGAAGCTGCACGCGTCACGCAGAGATTTATAAAGTCATCAGACGTTTTATCCGTCTGTTGAACTTCAACAAAGTCTCATGAGACGTGATATCAGATCAGAGGTCAGCTTTAACGTTCAGTGATTCACAGAAGCATCGTTTCTTATCGCAATTATCTGGTGATTGCTCACTTCGCTCTTCTTCAAACTCAGTGTTTCTATCTGCAGTAAGTCACACCTTTGGCTCAGTGTGATAAAACCCTCACACCAGTTCCTCCTAATTAGCAGCTCCCCATTGCTTTACCTCAATGAATATCCAACCAAAAAACGTTATTAAGCATAAATGAACATGTTTCAACCTTAAGATATGTTTACTATCTTGCACTTTGTCCTCTTTTATCTCTGTTTGGCTGCAGAATGATGTACACGAGGAAGATGTAAATATGAATCTTAAAAGGACCCAAAGCCACCAAATAAATACAGTACTAATGTGGGACTAATAAAGGTATTCTGATTCTGATTCAGTACAGTAAAAAGTGCAATATTTCCCCCCTGAGATGAAGTGGAGTTGGAGTAAAAGGGCAATACTTTGAGGTATATTGACTTGTTCCTAATTAATCTGACCTTAGCGACACTTCACTGGCATTAGCATGTGCAACAGGTGAGAGGTGTTAGTGTGTTGGCGTAAAATAAACATGTTTCAACCTTAAAATATGTTTAAGTTCTTGCACTTTGTCCACTCTTATCTCTGTATGGCTGCAGAATGATGTACATAAATATGAAACTTAAAGATAAATAATAATCAGATAAATGTATAGTGCATAAAGAGTGCAATATTTCCCCCTGAGATGAAGTGGAGTCGGAGAAAAAATGGCAATACTTGCAGTGCAGGTAGATTGAGTTGTTCCTAATTAATCTGACTTTACCGACACTTCACTAGCATGTGCAACAGGTGTTAGCGTGTTAGCTTCTTAGCATGTTAGCTCGTTAGCGTGCACGCTGCTGCATCCTGTCCTCTGGGAGCAGATCCTGGATCATTAGTCCCAGCAGAGACTCATTAGCTAAAGGGCAGAAGTCACCTTGCCGTGTCACTTATCGCTAAGCTAACGGCATGCTAAACACCTCATGCCATGGTGTCGCTAAGCTAACGGCATGCTAAACACCTCTCTGTGATGCTAAGCTAACGGCATGCTAAACACCTCTCTGTGATGCTAAGCTAACAGCATGCTAAACAACTCTCTGTGATGCTAAGCTAACAACATGCTAAACACCTCTCTGTGATGCTAAGCTAACGGCATGCTAAACCCCTCTCTGGGATGCTAAGCTAACGGCATGCTAAACACCTCTCTGTGATGCTAAGCTAACGGCATGCTAAACCCCTCTCTGTGATGCTAAGCTAACGGCATGCTAAACACCTCTCTGTGATGCTAAGCTAACGGCATGCTAAACACCTCTCTGGGATGCTAAGCTAACGGCATGCTAAACCCCTCTCTGTGATGCTAAGCTAACGGCCTGCTAAACCCCTCTCTGTGATGTCGCTCAGACACGTGTTTCCTCCCTCCAAGAGACTCCTGTTAGACTCCTGGAAAACAAACTAACTCCTGTCGATTTGAATGTTTGGAAACTATGTCCTGATATAAATCAAGAAGTTGTCGTAGTCCAAAATGATCCAAGTGCACTTTACTGGGAATATAACTTTATTAGGGGACAGGAAACAGGACTGAGGTAAACACACAACCCAGTCTCACGGTATTTCGTGTTATAGTCACAACATTTAATCTATTGATTGGAGGCTCCCGCCGGGTGCTCCGTCCTGCGTTTCACCGGGACCCGGCTCGAAAAACTCGGAACACTGACTCCAGTGCGGTGCAGCGGCCCCGCCCTGGCCGTCCGCCGTGCGCCTCCGGGTACCTAACTCGATAACACTGATTGTTGGCACTTGATGGGGGGGGGGCTGGTCCTGTTCGAGTCCAGTTTTGGATGGTCTGCCGTGGTTTCGTTCCATTTCAAAGAGCTGTTTGATGCTCGGCGTAACCTTGGCGCACTGCCACTCCAACATCCAATCCCAGAGCTTGAAGATTAATCACGGGGACTGTAGTCCCAAACGATAGCTGAGGATTATGGGAACTCCGAAAAGTTTTTCGGATTTCATATTGCATTAACACCATATCCCAACGTGCATTGCGGCTAAAACATCCAATCACCGAGCTTAAACTATAGCTGAGGATCTTGGGTAATCAGTTCAGTGGCTGTGTATCGCAATGATGCTCGAAATGTCCCTTATAGGCCTACGTCTGTTTCCGGTTATTTTATTTTGAAATTCAGTTCCTGATGGACGGCAAAAAAGCCAGAGATTATAGAATTAAACAAATAAATAAAAACAAGGATACTTGTGTGTTATTGTTGAGTAAATAACAGTGTGTTATTTAGAAAAGAATAACAAATTAGAAGGAAAAAAAGATTTACAGATTTCAGTATTCTGAGGCTCTGAGCCATTTCTTTTCCTCACTGACGGCAAAAAAAGTCCGACATTATACGATTTAAAAAAAAAACTATAATCGTGGCTTGGTATTGAGTAAGAAAATGTTTTTATGATCCACGCAGCTTCCGGTCTTCCAAGACCCGACCGGACAAGAAGACGTGGTGCAGGCACGAAACACACTACCAATAGAAATACATTGCTTTGAAAATCGTTCTGTGTGACACGAGAAAAAGGGGAAAATCGTGTTGGTGAACACGAATCAATAGATTAAATGTCGTGACTATAACACGAAATGCCGTGAGACTGGGTTGAAACACACCTTCAGCTGATCATAGCTTAGCTTCACATATATCACATCTCTCAGAAACACCTGCAGCCTCGGAGGAATCCTCTCTATTTAAACATAATATTGATGAAGGGGAGGTTCATCCTGACCCTTATTGCAAAGTGACTCCTGTCAGCTGGCGGCAACCTGCGTGATCAATGTCAATGATTATTGTTTACATGTGGGTCACGTAGCTCCTTGGTGACGCAACAAATGGCTAATTGCGAGCTACGCTATCAGCGGCGTCCCAGGGGAATATGTCTATAAATAATATGGATCCCATGCATGCAGGGACCCTCCAGCGACGTCTTTGAAATGTAAATCTGATCTTTTCCCTCTACAGTCTCAGAGAGGGAAACCGCTCCGCTGCAGAATACTAAAAACAGCTGCTGTGATGTTAAAGAGGAACCGTTCAAGAGTTATTAAAGCCTCTTATATTCACTCCTGCTTTGTCTTCAGCAACATCTGCATTCAAACGTCTCTGCAGGGGCACAGTTCTCTCACAATGGAGACATAAAACCTGCCTTTTCTACCGTTTTCTGTACATATATATATATATATATATGTATAATGGGTGAACTCAGCAGCGACTTTGACAATTATTATAATTTCTTAGCGAGCAAAACATGCATTTATACGCTCTTCTCAAAGCCCCCAGACTGCATTCAAAGAAACAGTCTTTTTACCTTTGCTGATCATCCGAATTGGAAGTCATTCAAGATTTATTTTGTCAACAATCAACAGCTGTTTGTGTGATTGTGACCCGGATGCACGCGCTCTTTTTCAACACTGCGACGCTGTTCAAAAGTGACTATATAATGGTTCAAATCTGCAGCGATTTGGACAATTATTATAATTTCTTAACAAGCAAAACATGCATTTATTTGCTTTTCTCAAAGCTCCCAGACTCTCTTCACAGAAAAAGTCTTTGCTGATCATCAGAAATCACAGAATTGGAAGTCATTCAAGATTTATTTTGTCAACAATCACCAACAAATCCTGAAAGAGACATTGGACGGACGCTCATTCTCAACACTGTGACGATGTGCAAAAGTGACCATATAATAGTTCAAATCAGCAGTGATTTGGACAATAATCATCATTTATTAACGTGCAAAACATACATTAATGACCACTCTTTAAAGCAACCAGACTCCACTGACAGAAACAGAGATTTTAACTTTCTGATCCTCGTAAATCTGCATATTTCAAGTCTTTAAAGGATTTTTGTGAGTTTTTTTTGGGTGATAATACTAATCTCTGTCTCTCCTACATTTCCCACTCTTGGCCTCTCTTTGCATCAAGTCGTTCATGTCTTTAGTGTTTTATAATCTGTAGATGTAACAGTTTTCCTGCCAACACTGACCTCTAAGCTTCTTAACTCCTGCTCTGCTCCCAAAGCTCCTCTTTGCTGTTTCCTCACATTATTTCCTCCTCCACATCTTCAGAGAAACTGCTCCATGTTTCAGACCTCTGACACACACACACACACACACACACACACACACACACACACACACACACACACACACACACACACACACACACACAACACACACACACACACACACACACACACACACACACACACACACACACACACACACACACACCACACACACACAACACACACACACACACACACACACACACACACACACACACACACACACACACACACACACACACCTTTTGAGTAGATTTCTCACGTTTCTCTCGCTCTGTCTAAAGGCTTGTGTTCATGCTTTCATTTATAAGACCCTATAAATAAACAGGAACAAATCTGCAAAATAATCTAGAAATGTCTTAGAAAGAAATACCTTCACTGTTATCACTTAAAATAGGAAAAAGCCAAGTTTAACCAGACAAACATTCAAAAATGGACCTAAAAGTTAGTGCAAGTGAATCTGCATTGAAGTGATGTTCATCCAGAGGCTGAATGCAGACGATGGGAGCAGGGTTTTAAAACGTGGTTATTTATATGAAAATGGGTTATTTCAATAACTTCTGCACGTCACATGTGACTTATTATTCATGCTATGGGTTTTTAGGTTAAGTGTGTAGAGCATGAATCTGTATTTAATGAATATTGATAAGTCAGAAATGTAAAAGTGTTTTCTTTAAAACATTAAAATAATAAAGTCAAAGTGAGGTTGTTGTCAGCTCTCAGCGTTCCTCCATTAAATCACAGCGCCTGTTAAAAGCTCGCTAAGTGCTGAAATATTAAATACATATTCAATATTTATTTAATTCCTCATTATTTTAGAGTACCTGCTTTTACAGCTAATTGATGATTCCTCTTGATAAAGTTCAGAGGGCAATGACCTCAGGATTAACCCTTCAATTACACACTGAAATATTATAAACCAGGACGAGGTAAACAACTGTTAGGCCCAGGTCCAGGGGAACCTAGGCGCGGCACAACATGGCACTCTCCCCACTCTCCCCACTGAGACAGAAGAATGCCTTTGGTGATTTTAATGTAATTGTTTTTAAAGGAGGCGAGACAACTCACATAAACAATTAACCCTGGGCATACATAAATCTTGCCTAACAAGAATAAGTGAAATCCAAAACAGGCTTCTTACCTAACCTAACGAGAACACAGGAGAACACAGGATGTGAACAAAAGAAGAGCAAAGCAAAGCGTGTCTTTCAAGACAGATTAAATTAGCTTATCTTTACAAAGATACAAAATGTACAAAAGGACCGGTAATCGTTAGATTGAACCACGCAGAACAATAGATCAGGTTCGCTACAACAGACACGGAGCTGGGAGTAGGAGAGGTCGATGAGAGAGAGGGCCGAGGGACTGCGTGGCTGCAGCTTAAATGCTCCTGTCTCTCCAGGTGGACCAATCAGCATGTCGAAGGCAGCCAATCAGCTAACGGGCACCACACACACACACACACACACACACACACACACACACACACACACACACACACACACACACACACACACACACACACACACACACACCACACACACACACACACACACACACACACACACACACACACACACACACACACCCCCCCCCCCCCCCCCCCCCCCAACTAAAAATCCAACATTTCCCCCTAAAGAAATGTTGGATTCAAAGAGACCTGGACAGAGCATCAGCCATGACGTTATCAACACCCTTCTTGTAGCAACAGGGACCAGCGCATAAGGCGTTGGTTGCTGTTCTGCATCCGAGTCAGAAACACGAGGGGATTGTGATCAGAGAAAATCACAGTTGGCACAGAACTCAACCCTACGTACACTTCGAAGTGCTGTAACGCCAAAAGCAAGGCTAGTGCCTCTTTTTCCATGGTGCTGTAATGAAGCTGGTGTTTCTTGAATTTCTTTGAAAAGTAACAGACCGGATGCTCAATGTCCCGCTCATCCCCCTGCAGGAGTACTGCGCCCGCACCGAGCGCGCTGGCGTCCACTTCCAGTTTAAACGGGCGGGTGAAGTTTGGAGCAGCGAGCACAGGGGCACTGCAGAGGACCGCCTTGGCGGCCTCGAAAGCCGACTGACATGACGATGAGCACTGGAAAGGGACTTTGGGACTTGCTAAACCCGTCAAGGGAGCTACAACATCAGAAACATTTCTGCAGAACGCACGGGAATAGCCAGCCATCCCCAAAAAACGACGGAGCTCGCGGCGCGTCTGGGGAGCTGGGACATCTACAGTATAATGGCCTGTACCTTGACAGCCACAGGGCAGACCTGACCTTTTCCTACTTGCTTACCTAAATTTGTCACTACAGCCTTCCCAAACTCACATTTTGCCAAATTGAGTGTGAGGGGGGCAGACCGCAAACGATCAAAAATCTCACTCGGAGTCCTCAGATGCTCAAACCAGGTAGACGAATAGGCCACAATATCATCTAAATAAACTTCACAGTTGCCAACCCCACATAAGACTCTGTTCATCAGCCGCTGGAAGTGGCGGGGCCATTTCTTAACCCAAAAGGCATAACTGTGACGTTTATTTAGAGGATATTGTGGCCTATTCGTCTACCTGGTTTGAGCATCTGAGGACTCTGAGTGAGATTTTTGAGCGCCTAGGCGCAGCACAACATGGCACTCTCCCCACTCTCCCCACTGAGACAGAAAAATGCCTTTGGTGATTTTAATGTAATTGTTTTTAAAGGAGGCGAGACAACTCACATAAACAATTAACCCTGGGCATACATAAATCTTGCCTAACAAAAATAAGTGAAATCAAAAACAGGCTTCTTACCTAACCTAACGAGAACACAGGAGAACACAGGATGTGAACAGAAGAAGAGCAAAGCAAAGCGTGTCTTTCAAGACAGATTAAATTAGCTTATCTTTACAAAGATACAAAATGTACAAAAGGACCGGTAATCGTTAGATTGAACCACGCAGAACAATAGATCAGGTTCGCTACAACAGACACGGAGCTGGGAGTAGGAGAGGTCGATGAGAGAGAGGGCCGAGGGACTGCGTGGCTGCAGCTTAAATGCTCCTGTCTCTCCAGGTGGACCAATCAGCATGTCGAAGGCAGCCAATCAGCTAACGGACACACACACCACACACACACACACACACACACACACACACACACACAGACTGATACAGCTCAATACTATATTCAAAGTGTAGAGCCGTGCAGATTCAGGAAGAGGTCGTGTTGAGCAGAGGTGAGCAACATGTTGTGCAGGATTCACAGTTTTAAAGAGAAGAAGAAAGTGTTATTGTGCATTAATTAAGAAGATATACTGTCTCCCAGCAGCATCTATTTCACATTTCAATAAACAATGTTTTCTTCCTGTACAGTTATTCCTGTATGTGTTTCTAAAGAATCACATAACGCATGAAAGGGTTTCCCGTTAACTTCAAGACGTCCTCAGCTGTTTAGATCTTTGCCGTGCAGAGAGGAAGTCAAAGTTTCCTTCCACATTGAAAGGAGTGAAACTCTTCAAATCCTCATCTAACCTCAGATGGTGTGGACAGAATAACAGGAACACCCAATAACACCCAGCACCAATGAGGAGCTTTGAGAACAGATTTAGAGGCAGTCACAGTCAGAAAGTGTTTATTTTATAAAAAGAAATCCCTCTTTTGAAGGAAACCTGCTTTGCACGCTGACTCCTGAAAGTCCACTGATGTTCTGGGCTTTTCATTTCTCTTCTGCAGGTTTGGTGCAGCTTCACCTCCGCTTTCTGCTCTTTGTGCAGCGGCATTAGAGAGATTAGAAAAGCTCTTTCTGAAAGGAAGTCGCTCCGTACAGCTGGCTCAGGACGGATGCTTTTATATCAACCTGACCTTGTGTCGCTTAATTAAAAGTGACAGATGTTGGTGTTGTCTGTGCACTAAGGCACTTCAACCCTAAACACAGGAGGGTTTATTCGTGTCTTTTCTGTTTGAAGGCCGTGCAAACGTTCCCCGACACATTGTGCTGACAGACATCCAACATACGAATGATTCACACAGGAAAAACACGCTAAAGACGAGTATGTCTCTACGTAGAAACGTCCCAATCACGGCTTCAACAGCTTCTTTTTCAGGGTCTGTCATTCAGGGTCTGTCATTCAGGGTCTGTCATTCAGGGTCTGTCATTCAGGGTCTGTCATTCAGGGTCTGTCATTCAGGGTCTGTCATTCAGGCTCTGTCATTCAGGGTCTGTCATTCAGGGTCTGTCATTCAGGGTCTGTCATTCAGGCTCTCCTCAGACTCTAAACCAGAGCTGGTGGTTGTTAAAGAAGTTAAGAGCCGTACAAAGAGGCTTTTATTCAAACATTTAGTGATTTTTACGACGATCAGAGTAAAAATCACTGTTTCTGTCACAAAAAAACCAACAATTGTGATGAGAAGCCACATTTTCTCAGAGACTTCTCTACGATCTGACGAGTTGGTGCCGCCTGTTGGATATTTATAGAGTCTCTTTCTTGGTTTTTAGACGATCCCTGTACATATCGTGTGTTTCTAAATGTGTTGATTATTACCCATGATGCATTTAGACGGTGTTTTCTCTCTCTGCGTCTTCCTCCTCTCATATTTCCTGTTTCTCTAATCTCTCTCTGGAGGGTTCAGATTAATGAGTTCCTGCAGCTTCGTTCATCACATTAGAGTTATTTCACCTTCATTGATTGAGGCCGCGCTCGGGAGGCTTTTAAATGACAGGAAGTCCATCAGATTAATCAGAGAGCAAAGATCAGCCAGCAGAGATCAGCCTGACGGAACATATGTATTCCACACTAACAGAGGCCAGAACACGTGTTAACAAGAGGGTACAGATACCCCCATGAAGCCCCCTCACTTCATTACTGACAACATTACACGTTTCCTGACATGTTGTGTTTCAATATGCAAATGAGGTATTATCTATGAAATATATGCTAATCTGCAGAAATGTGCATATTGGATAGCAGGTTATCTTGAGGGATATCTCTTTGTATCACTCCTTCAATCAGAAGATGCTGCCATAAAAAGTCATTTTCTGCATGTTCTTATTAGTAAAATGCTCTATCAATCTTTAAATCTTCAAATGTTCTCACATTTTATGTATAAATACTCATATGTGGTGTTTTGTTATGCTGGCTTTTGGTGAATTTAGGAGGAATCTGCAGACATAAACGGACAAAGGCAGTGAAATAAACTCCTAAATGTGGATTTTTGATGTTTTTGTTGCACTAGTCTGCAAGGAGACATGCTATAGAAGCCAAAGACTGCTCCATCAATCAGGCTGTGAATCATATATTACAACTTTCCTGACATGTTATGTATAAATATGCAAATTAGGAATTATGCAAAGCTAACGTTTGATGAATTTAGGAGGAATCTTCGACACAAATGGACAAAAAACCCTCTTTAGGGTGTTTCCTTTGCACTAGTCTGCAAGGAGACATGCTAGAGAGGCCCACAAAGTGAAAGCTGCATGAAAGCAGTGTCTCTCCTTCATGTCCTCATGGTGATAAGTGATAGTTGCTCTCTCTGACTTCTTCTTCTCCTCCTCAGTGTCTGCTCGTGGCCTCCAGCTGCCGATGATCAGAAAGAAAGGAACAAAGAGAGGAAAGCTCTCCGTCATCTTCTGATCTCCAGCAGCAGGAGAACAGAGGATGAGTCACGGATCGTCTGCGGGGGAAAACACGAGAAGGAGGTCAGTGGTGGCTTTTTATTATTGAACACATCCTGATTATCTCCCAACGCTGAAAAGACCACATCAAGAGGATGTTGTGGTTCTGCACAAGAATCTGGATTACGGATCATTTAGGCTTTTAGTTACAATAAAGAAAAGTCATACACAATACAGTCAGTAGATCATTTTGTCTTCATTCACATTATTCTATTTCATAAGATCAGAAGAACTTTATTGATCCCAATGTGGGAAGTGTTTGTGTTGCAGCAGCATCAAAAGACAAGGCATTGTACAATAACAATTAAAAGACTAGAAATAAAGAAGAAAGTAGAAAATAGAAAATATACATGTTGCATTGACAAATGAACAATAACAAGATATAAGTATTATATTTACATGTGACTGATTGATGAATATAGACTTTTGCACTACTTTTTACTTAGTATTTTTGTGCTTTATTATATATTGTTGGAGGAGCTCCGGTCAGAAACATTTCATTGCCATTTCCACACTGTTGGAGATTAAACCTTTGAATGTGTGGCTCCATGACAGGATATCACACTTTATTGTTTTCCTCATTATCTTAAATGGTGAAAAACACACTGCACACACACAGCTGATTGCACAGCATCTCCACTGGCTGTGTAACGTGGAGAATCTTATTATGTGTGCTTTTTGGGGCGTGTGTTCAGCGCTCGCTCATCTGAGAGGATCTGGACGAGGCTTTAAGAGTTTGTACACAGATAGTGAGGCTTTCTTAGAAACATGCATATATCAGTCAGTTCAATTCCATCTCCTCTGTCTTATAGACATATGGATAAGTGATGCCTGCTGACATGTGTGTGTGAAGTGTCCGGTTTGAACCCTAACTTGTTATTGCCAAGACTAAAAAAAGAAGAGGTTTCACACATGCTTGGCCGGAGAGAGGAAGACCACGCTTCCTCTCATTAGACAATAAGTACTTCTACCAAAATGGAGTTTATACTACAATTACATAAGGTGAAAGAGAGGCTTATATAACGGAGGCTTTTGGGATCTGACAGACATCCGGAGAGACAGGAGAAACTCTCTCACCTGCTTTTTAAGGTCTCCAACGCTCAGAGACAAGTTTAAAGACCAATAAAGACAGATATTTGTTTCTGAGGAGCCATATGATGTCTGTCAGAGCGGATTTATACTCTGTCCGTCACTCTGCCGTCAGCCTGAAGTTCTCCTGCAGCTGATCGGACTTTTTAAAGAAATACAGCCCGGTGTTTTGAGTTATTCAACCTGAGACGTGAGACAGTCGCTGCATTAAATGTGCTTTGAAGGACCCTTAAAGACCATGATCGTCAAGGCGTGTTATCAGAAAGGTGGCAGTTTCAGTAGGAATGCTTTGGAGTCACAAAACCTCGAGTTCTTTCTGCAGTTTAGTCAAGCTTTCCTCGACACGAATCACTCTCATAAAGCGTCACGTAATACCATGAGTTACTCAGACAGCATGCACAGAAGCAGGGTATCTTTATACATGGAAACCCTCTCAGGACATATCTAATTGTGTTGATGAGAGACATGATGATAGAGTAACGAAGGAGCTTCAAACCACCGGAGGAACAAATGCATTATGATAGAAACGTGCAGAACAGATGCAACCTTCCATCTGAACAGTGAGCTGGGGTGCGTCACTCTTTAGTGTCCCCTGGTCTCCAGCTGTGTGCGTCACTCTTTAGTGTCCCCTGGTCTCCAGCTGTGTGCGTCACTCTTTAGTGTCCCCTGGTCTCCAGCTGTGTGCGTCACTCTTTAGTGTCCCCTGGTTTCCAGCTGTGTGCGTCACTCTTTAGTGTCCCCTGGTCTGCAGCTGTGTGCGTCACTCTTTAGTGTCCCCTGGTTTCCAGCTGTGTGCATCACTCTTTAGTGTCCCCTGGTCTCCAGCTGTGTGCGTCACTCTTTAGTGTCCCCTGGTCTCCAGCTGTGTGCGTCACTCTTTAGTGTCCCCTGGTCTCCCAGCTGTGTGCGTCACTCTTTAGTGTCCCCTGGTCTCCAGCTGTGTGCGTCACTCTTTAGTGTTCCCTGGTCTGCAGCTGTGTGCGTCACTCTTTAGTGTCCCCTGGTCTCCAGCTGTGTGCGTCACTCTTTAGTGTCCCCTGGTCTGCAGCTGTGTGCGTCACTCTTTAGTGTCCCCTGGTCTCCAGCTGTGTGTGTCACTCTTTAGTGTCCCCTGGTCTCCCAGCTGTGTGCGTCACTCTTTAGTGTCCCCTGGTCTCCAGCTGTGTGCGTCACTCTTTAGTGTTCCCTGGTCTGCAGCTGTGTGCGTCACTCTTTAGTGTCCCCTGGTTTCCAGCTGTGTGCATCACTCTTTAGTGTCCCATGGTCTCCAGCTGTGTGCGTCACTCTTTAGTGTCCCCTGGTCTCCAGCTGCTGTGTGAAGATCTTGTGGATTTTATAAAGACGGAACAATTTAAAAGGTTTCACCCTCATAGAAAGAAGTCAGAAAGACACGTTGATGTTTTCTGGGGGTTTCCTCAGGATTTTGGACATATCCTGTACATGATGCATGGAGATATGTTTTAAGATAAGATAAGATTCAGTATTTCAAACAGCAACAGGGTCAGATTGAAAAACAGGAAAGCACAGATTTTTACAAGATTAAAGATTATTAAAGTTAAAGATGAAATGAAAATGATATACAGGTAAGTAACTTAGTAAATAAGAAATGAATTAAATGAACATATATACATGGGTCATATAAACATATTACATCTATTTACATGTATGTTAGATGAACATTAACAGGGTGTACAGACAGAGAGATCGAAATACCATTTCCCACAATTCCAAATACAAAAATACAAATATATATAAAAATATGTATAAAAATATGTAAATACCTATTTATACACAATCAACAGACAACAGATTGTTGGCGCCTGAGCATAAAAACAATATATTTGTTAAGTTAGCTTTCAAAATGTGTTCCAAAACGTGCCATTAAACCCTGAAGGTGAATGCATTTCACTCAGACACTCAGCTCCAGGCTCACTGAGGGTGAAGTGGACGAGCACATACACTTGTGTAAAATAAAAAGGAGTAGATGGGGAAATGTGTAAATCTAAAGTATTTTTACTACTCAGCAGACCATAATAACCTGAGAGGCTCAACAGCATCCTCTGGGACCCAAAGCATGCTCTGACAGAGAATCTGAGCTGCTACCATCTAATGGAGATCAATAAAGTCAGCCTGAAGCATCCTCTGTGCTCCAGTCCTCTCAGTGAACACAGAGCTACAGATCAGATGCACGCTGAAGGCTCTTTGAGCATCTCTCTCTGATCCTGCTGTGATGTTCCACATGGAGCTGCTGTGATGTTCCACATGGAGCTGCTGTGATGTTCCACATTGAGCTGCTGTGATGTTCCACATGGAGCTGCTGTGATGTTCCACATGGAGCTGCTGTGATGTTCCATGTTTGTTGTTTGTTTCTCATGAGTCTTGATGTGTGTCTGTTGATGTTCCACATGGAGCTGCTGTGATGCAAGGAGCATTTCAGACTTGATCTGACCGTTAAAGTATGATCGTTCTTCCTCTCCTTTCCCTCGTGTGAAAGTGTTCCTCCTCCTCTCTGCTCGGGGCTCGGTGTCAGCTTCCATCAGGAGGAACACATGCTCTCTGACACAAATATAACCCAGCGTGGAGGAGAGAGTGAGAGCTGCTGGTCAACATGTGTCACCTCGCCTCCAAATCACTGTCCCTGAACACATCACGGAGAAACCCTCCGACGTCATGCCTTCGTTAGCTAAAACCTGAATGCTAATACGACCTTTGTGTTCGACTGCAGGTCTGAAGGTGGGAAATGCCAGAAAGAGGAGTGACAATACATCTCAGAGCTCTTCAGAAGCAGGTCTCAGCCTCCGTGGAAACACTCGCTCTTAATTGATCATTTGCCTTTCTAATTCCTCCCTCCTGGGTAATTGGACAGCAGAGTTTACTTCCTGTCTTATAGAGGAGGCTGTAAATGAGCTGCTTTATTTCCACTCGTAAAAACTCAGCTTGGCCTTTCCTCTTTAAGACATTTGAGCAGAAACGCTGGTTCTGATTCTAACGCTGAATAATGAAAAGAGGCTAAACAGACTCGTGCATTATGCAGACAGGAAGCTGCTGTCTCCAGATGAAGTATTCTTCAGCTTCAGGACTTTGTCTCCACGCATGCTTCAGCATTTCATTAAAGACGTTTGAAGGACGGAGACCTCTGCCTTCCCAAAGTTAGGAGGTCCGTCTCCAGGCTTCTGTGTTCAGGAGCTTTGATTCATAACGTAGAAGCATCATGGACAAAAGACAGCAAAGGAAAGGGATAGGGTCAAGCCATGAATACTTTTTGAGATGCTGATCTAATACGATGTGTTTAAAAGCTCACATGAAGAAGAAGGAAGAGAAGAAGAATATGTTTCCAGTGTTTAGACAAAGGTGAGCCATGAAACGCGTACCTAACGTTTTGGGCGACTTTTCGAGATGTTGAGGGGGC
Source organism: Dissostichus eleginoides (assembly GCA_031216635.1). Lineage (NCBI taxonomy): Eukaryota > Metazoa > Chordata > Actinopteri > Perciformes > Nototheniidae > Dissostichus > Dissostichus eleginoides. The sequence continues at coordinate 405,704 of CM062285.1, forward strand.
GTTGACGTCAGGAAATCAGTTTATATTCATCTTGGGTCGATAAGTTTCATGAGAAATGAGTCGGGTATTTTTTCTGCTGAAAGACAGACCAACAGAGTCTTAGCAGAGTTAGCGCAGAGTTAGCGCAGAGTAAGCGCAGAGTTGCAGGAAAAAGCTGCCGGATTGATCCGTCCAGCATCACGACGTGTGCAACCCAGACACTTTTAAGAGGAGCTCTTTTGAGTTTCTCTCGATGCATGTTTCAGCGTTTTTTAGGACGTCACTCCGAGACCTCAACAAATCCCACAGTTGGGATGTTCTTCAGACCTTTGTGAGTTCATGAGCTTTAATATGTAGAAACAACATGAACAAAGCATGAGGAGGAACAAAGGGAGTGGCAGACATCCTCTCTGCAGACTTAGTGTGTGCATGAGATAACATGAAGACATTCCCAGTGTGACAAGGAGGAGCAAAGGGAAGAGCTGGTGAGCAAGGAAACATCTTTTAGGAGATCTGCAGACCGTCCGAGATGTTTATCAAACTTCAGAGAGAGAGTTCACCTCAGGAAATCTACCGAGGAGAGGAAGAGGAGAGGAAGTGGAGAGGAAGAGGAGAGGAGATGAAGAGGAGAGGAGATGAAGAGGAGAAGAAGAGGAGAGGAAGAGGAGATGAAGAGGAGAGGAAGAGGAGAGGAAGAGGAGATGAAGAGGAGAGGAAGAGGAGAGGAAGAGGAGAGGAGAGGAGAGGAGAAAGAGAGAGGAGAGAGAGGAGAGGAGAGGAAGAGGAGAGGAAGTGGAGAGGAAGAGGAGAGGAGATGAAGAGGAGAGGAGATGAAGAGGAGAGGAAGAGGAGAGGAGATGAGATGAAGAGGAGAGGAAGAGGAGATGAAGAGGAGAGGAAGAGGAGAGGAGAGGAAGAGGAGAGGAAGAGGAGAGGAGATGAAGATGAGAAGAAGAGGAGAGGAAGAAGAGATGAAGAGGAGAGGAAGAGAGAGGAGAGGAAGAGGAGAGGAAGAGGAGAGGAGATGAAGAGGAGAGGAAGAGGAGATGAAGAGGAGAGGAAGAGGAGAGGAGAGGAGAGGAAGAGGAGAGGAAGAGGAGATGAAGAGGAGAGGAGAGGAAGAGGAGAGGAAGAGGAGATGAAGAGGAGAGGAGATGAAGAGGAGAGGAAGAGGAGATGAAGAGGAGAGGAAGAGGAGAGGAAGAGGAGATGAAGAGGAGAGGAAGAGGAGATGAAGAGGAGAGGAAGAGAGGAGGAGATGAAGAGGAGAGGAAGAGGAGATGAAGAGGAGATGAAGAGGAGAGGAAGAGGAGAGGAAGAGGATGAAGAGGAGAGGAAGAGGAGAGGAGAGGAAGAGGAGATGAAGAGGAGAGGAAGAGGAGAGGAAGAGGAGATGAAGAGGGGATGAAGAGGAGAGGAAGAGGAGAGGAGAGAAAGAGGAGAGGAAGAGGAGAGGAGAGATGAAGAGGAGATGAAGAGGAGATGAAGAGGAGAGGAAGAGGAGATGAAGAGGAGAGGAAGAGGAGAGGAAGAGGAGATGAAGAGGAGAGGAAGAGGAGATGAAGAGGAGAGGAAGAGGAGATGAAGAGGAGAGGAAGAGGAGAGGAAGAGGAGAGGAAGAGGAGATGAAGAGGAGAGGAAGAGGAGAGGAGAGGAAGAGGAGAGGAAGAGGAGAGGAAGAGGAGATGAAGAGGAGAGGAAGAGGAGAGGAAGAGGAGATGAAGAGGAGAGGAGAGGAAGAGGAGAGGAAGAGGAGAGGAAGAGGAGATGAAGAGGAGAGGAGAGGAGATGAAGAGGAGAGGAAGAGGAGATGAAGAGGAGAGGAAGAGGAGAGGAAGAGGAGATGAAGAGGAGAGGAAGAGGAGAGGAAGAGGAGAGGAAGAGGAGAGGAGATGAGATGAAGAGGAGATGAAGAGGAGAGGAAGAGGAGAGGAAGAGGAGAGGAAGAGGAGATGAAGAGGAGATGAAGAGGAGAGGAAGAGGAGAGGAAGAGGAGATGAAGAGGAGAGGAAGAGGAGATGAAGAGGAGAGGAAGAGGAGAGGAGAGGAGATGAAGAGGAGAGGAAGAGGAGAGGAAGAGGAGAGGAAGAGGAGATGAAGAGGAGAGGAAGAGGAGAGGAGATGAGATGAAGAGGAGAGGAAGAGGAGAGGAAGAGGAGATGAAGAGGAGAGGAAGAGGAGATGAAGAGGAGAGGAAGAGGAGAGGAGATGAGATGAAGAGGAGAGGAAGAGGAGAGGAAGAGGAGATGAGGAGGAGAGGAAGAGGAGAGGAAGAGGAGAGGAAGAGGAGAGGAAGAGGAGATGAAGTGCGTGCGTGTGTTACCTTGGTGATGTGCAGAGAGAGGCCGTGCAGCCGCAGACTTCCTTTGGACTCTCCAGGATCAGTTCCTCTGTCTTCCTTCTGATCCGGACCGTCGGGCTCCTGCCAGGAAGAAGTCCCCTGGCTCATCAGGATGGACGTCTGACCGTCTTCAGGAGACACTAAGACAGATGTGGAAGGACATTTTATTATATATAGTGATAGGTAACTGTAATAACAACAACTGATATATTTTTGAAAGACTGATTCGTTTTGACTCTGATCTACAAACACATAATGGATAAAGGGTTTGAATCAGCACTTGCAGAAGTTTGTAACTTTCAAATTAGTTTTCCCAGGAGCATTACTTCATACAGCTTTAAAATAACCACATTGCTCATTCTGGTGTTGGTGATCCATAACATGATCAATCAAAAGTGATCTAATGTGAAACTTCCTGAAAACTGCCTGAAGTGACTCTTATTATCATGTGTTCATTCAAACCTATATAACCAGTCTATGATTCCAACACAGTGATAGAGATGAGATATGCCAAATGACTCCATTAGCTCGTTTCCACCTGCAGTCCCTGGAACACATCCTTCATCTAAACTGGAACCACAGTCTCTTTCACACTGACATGCAGACATGTTCACGTACACATTATAAACTATGAATACTAGCACATTTATCGGTACAACCAAAATATAACTAATTCATATATTAGTTTAATTAATTTGAGCTCAAAACAAAGTTAAAGTTGAAGAGACAGGTTGTTAAATATCCATTACTGCACATTTTTATTCCATTCTATTTCAATGTAAATTCTGCTATATTTTACTATCTTTTTAATAATTTTTTAACGTTATTATAGTTTTCTTAAAATAGTTTTCTATCTGTGTTTTACATTATTGTTTTACTCTCTTATATTGTACTTCTTAAATATATATGTTCAAATATATTACACAGTTTTCATGTGTTAATAAGACCACTGTTCAAAAACATTCGGTCAGTTGAAGCTGAAAACATGTTCGAGTTGATCAAAAGAAAGCCCAATAACACATTTCCATAACAACCTTGAAATACACCGTTCAGATTTCCTCTTATTGTGATCGATCTGGAGCTTCTGTTGGAAGGAGTCAGCTGCTCACACAATCACAAACACCCGGTTTGATGTTTTGTTTCTTAAAGCATTTTCAAGTATTAAGCATCATTGACCCATTGGATTGATTTTTCCATCGTATAACTGAACTTATGAGGCAATAAACCTCACCTCTGTTGAGGGGCCAGCCCTTCGTATATATTTCTGTATGTGGCCCTCGGTGAAAAGGTTTGGACACCCCTGGACTAAATAAAGAGTACATTGTGAACTATTTGAGGTAAAGTAGCAGAGGTTGAGACGCCTGCAGGTCCTGGTTGGTCAGTTTGAAGAAGCGCTGGATCCTCTCCAGAGACGCCTTGGCCTCCAGGGGAACGCGTTGAGGGGAAGGATCAACATCCTCTCCAGAGACGCCTTGGCCTCCAGGGGAACGCGTTGAGGGGAAGGATCAACATCCCCTCCAGAGCCAGCGTGGTGAACACCTGCAGGGAGAGGCAGAAACCCAACAGACTACCCAACAGTTCACAATGTTATTAAGGCCATTCAAATGTTATTCTATATGCTCTAAATATATATATCCTTCATTATTGATATGTATATATTCACTGTTTGCGTAATTTGTTTATCTTCTACTGTTGATGTGTATATCTTTATTGTTGTTGTTTTTTATTTACCTCTTATTCATGTGCAATGTCTTTTCTATGCTGCTGTGACGAATTTATGACCAATAAAGCATATCTTATCCTATCTTAGTTTTGGGTGATTATTTACTTATGAAATCATAAATATTAAGTCTATTCCTGGTGATAAATACAATACATCCAACAAACTGGACCACTGTTTCAGGTAAACAATCCTAAAACCGTGGATTCACTCCCGGCTCAAAGTATCTATAGTGTCCTATATGTGTGAAAAGACAGGTTCAATTCACTTTATGCATCAAAGCAGTTTAAGGAGTAAAGTGTCCCACCTTGGCGGCAGTGAGCTGGGGCCCCAGCAGGGTGTAGGAGAGGAAGGTGAGGATGGAGATGACCACAGGTAGAGCCGCCCAGGTGTAAACACACATGGCGTCCAGGTACTTCAGAGCCTTCAGGTGAGGCAGCGCCTCTTTACGGCAGGTGTTGATCTTCTGCGTGAAATGAGGCTCCCAGTTGTAGAACTTGATGACCCGAATGCCGAAGAGGACCTCCGTCATTAACTGAGCAAGGCACCGGACATCCCCCTTCCCCCCTCACTATTACAAGAAATAATTAAATGCATTAATATTAGTTATTATTATTTTGTTAAAATACATATAAATGCATCCTCTCAAATATGAACTGCTTTAATGAAGGACTTTATAATTTATTTATCATGGCTGTTGATAGTATTACTACCACCACCATCCTGTCTAAAAACGACAACTTCTCCTACCACAGCACTCATTTAAAAACATCCGCTCCCACCTTCACGCGTGTGTCCTTGTGTCGGAGCCTTGTGGCACGAGCATCAGAGCCACGCTGAGCCCCCCGAGGAACAGGTACAAGGTGATGATCAGCCTGAAGGGGAGGCTCCACAACTCGTGGAAAACTGTTGAAGAAACTGTTGAAGAAGTTGACCACGCGTCAGGTGTCGGTGCTCATCAGATTCATCACTTCTCCCAGCGTGGCTCCGGCCAAACTGCTGCCTCTGAACCGAAGAGATTTACCGTAAACCGCCGACATGAGAGCAGCGTGGGCCGAAAGAGACACCTGAGCAGAGAGAGTACACACATCCTTCACTCAAGTAGAAGTACAGATACTCGTGTTTAAAAATACTCTGGTGAAAGTAGAAGTACTGACTAAACTTCTTCACTCAAGTGAAAGTAAAGAGGCTTTGAAATGTACTTCAGTAAAAAGTACCCATAACTAGCAGCTGTTTTAAAGAGTACCTGACCTCCCTTTATATTAATAGAACAATAATGTCATTGTTAGCTAATGAATGTTTCCATGCTGAACAACGGCAACATGACAACGTTTTCATTGGTCCCTCTTCTTTAGAGAAGACCAGGAAATGATGGATACACGGATCGTGTTCAAATCAATAGGCAATAGTCTAGTACCAGGAGTCTAGAACCAGGAGTCTAGCACCAGGAGTCTAGAACCAGGAGTCTAGCACCAGGAGTCTAGAACCAGGAGTCTAGCACCAGGAGTCTAGAACCAGGAGTCTAGCACCAGGAGTCTAGAACCAGGAGTCTAGAACCAGGAGTCTAGCACCAGGAGTCTAGTACCAGGAGTCTAGAACCAGGAGTCTAGCACCAGGAGTCTAGTACCAGGAGTCTAGAACCAGGAGTCTAGCTCCAGGAGTCTAGAACCAGGAGTCTAGAACCAGGAGTCTAGCACCAGGAGTCTAGCACCAGGAGTCTAGAACCAGGAGTCTAGCACCAGGAGTCTAGTACCAGGAGTCTAGAACCAGGAGTCTAGTACCAGGAGTCTAGCACCAGGAGTCTAGTACAAGGAGTCTAGCACCAGGAGTCTAGCACCAGGAGTCTAGTACCAGGAGTCTAGCACCAGGAGTCTAGCACCAGGAGTCTAGCACCAGGAGTCTAGAACCAGGAGTCTAGCACCAGGAGTCTAGTACCAGGAGTCTAGAACCAGGAGTCTAGTACCAGGAGTCTAGCACCAGGAGTCTAGTACAAGGAGTCTAGCACCAGGAGTCTAGCACCAGGAGTCTAGTACCAGGAGTCTAGCACCAGGAGTCTAGCACCAGGAGTCTAGCACCAGGAGTCTAGCACCAGGAGCAGTGGGCAGCTATTGTACAGCGCCCGGGGAGCAAAGGGAGTGAGGGGGGTGTCCGGTGCCTTGCTCAAGGGCACCCCGGCAGGGCAGGAGGTGAACTGGGACCTCTCCAAGTAGCAGTCCACACTCCATATTTTAGGTCTGGTCGGGGACTTGAACCGGCGACCCTACGGCTCCCATTTATATCGTACGTTTATTTATATAACACATTTTCTGATTATTTCTAGACTAAATGACTCATTTAATTCTCTATTAATGCGTCGATTATTTAACAACAACTCATTGAGAGAAATAAATCAGCAGATCAATAACGAGTGAATGTAATTGTTAGCTTTCAAATATACAAGTCTTTATTAACAAATGAACAATAGCTATAATGAATGTTGGCAATAAATCCAGCATTAATATAAGAAATGAAACAATACAAATAGTAATAGAAAATAATTGTACAACACAAATGTGTAACGGCAACACACTTACACTTGAAGCATTAACTTGCATGACAACAGGGAAGTAAAATAAGTAGTTTGACTGGGTTTTGATTCCGTTACGACTGAATTATAACCGTCTAAGTGACAATAAACGACCTCCATATGTTCGGTTTGGACCCCTTCCTCTAAAGCTAGCAGTATCATTTCACCGTGTTGCACAATATCTGAACTAATTGAACTCTTTGTCATCAGACTATTTAAGATTCCTGCGTGTCACGCCTGGATTAATTAGCCCTCCATCCCTCCAGCTGTGACGCGTGTCTACGTGCAGCAGAAGTGAATCAGCGCTGATGCACGACACCTGAATGCAACGCAGGTCAGACAGGAAGCTGCTCTGGTGCAGTCTGCAGAAAGGATCCATCGTTAACAGTTCCTAATGAAGAGGGAGAGCAGTCAGTGTGTCTGGAGGGTGAGTCTGTGTGCAGCTTTACAGTGCAGACAGAGGGGGAGGGAGGGTCCCATGATATCAGGGTAAGGGCATATCAAGCATAATGTGATCAAAGAATGACAGAAAATTATCTTGATTTTTCACATTTAAAAACAATAGAATTTGAACCGAAATATAGACATTTATATTTTTTGCAAACATTTATTTTTACATCTTTTATTTTAATTATATATTTTTAAATAACTGTATATTTGCCCTTTTTTTCTGTAAAAAAACATCTTCATTTGTGTTTTTCTTTGCATCATTATACCCCAAAGCAAATTCCTTTTATGTTTGAACATATCTGGAGATAAACCGGTATCCTGTGCGTTTCAGTGGAAGCAGATTCCTTTTAAGAAATAGGAGAGGCATAGAGGGCAAACACACTCATGCATTATGTATAAAACACTAAAGATACCAAAGGAAGTTAGGAGTAAGAAACTAATAACAGAAGCAGAGAGGGGAGTTAGAAATGAGAGAGGCAGAAAATAACCTGAAATCCAGGGACCCCCTCTCATGTTGTGATGGTGCATCAGGTGTGGCACCTTTGGGCCCTCATCTGTTATCTTTATGACAGAGGTAGACGCGCGCACACGCTCACGCACGCTCCCATATGACTCATCTTCACGTGTGAGCGCGCAGCCTCAGCCTCGGTATATAAACGTCCTGCTCCTAATCTTTATAACTTTAGGCTGTTTCTGCAGAGAAGAGAAGGAGGGCGGCATCTCGCCAACACCTGCGACCCAAGAGGCTTACTGGACCCCAAGAAAGACTAAGGTACGGAGACAATCCTTTATGTCATGTTTCAGACGCATCTCCTTGTTTTCTAGCCAGGGTTTAACTCACTAAGTGGATTGTATTCTTGGTAAATGCAGCATGGAATAAACTGTATCCAACATTGAGCAAAATCTGTCTTTACGCGCAGATGTTCCACGTCTTTATACAACTTCTGTTTCGATAAAATAACACTTTATCCATCCTCACCACAGCGTGCCATCACTGTGTCTTTTCCTGCGTACATTTTGGGTTTCTGTAACCAAGTGGTTTTCATGCATCAAGTCACATTTTCATCCTTTCTAGGCAGGGTTTAACTTTATTCTTGGTAAATGCAGCATGGAATAAACTGTGTCCAATATTGAGACCAAAATCTGTCTTTACGCGCGGATATTCCACGTCTTTGTTTAACTTTTGTTATGATAAAATAACACTTTATCCATCGTTACCACACCGTGCCATTACTGTATCCAATATTGAGCAACAGATCTGTCTTTATGCGCAAATATTCCACGCATTATTCTTTCATTTCATTTCTACAAATGATAATGTACACGTTTATACATCGTTCCCACAGCGAGACATCCGTGCGTAAATTCTAGCTTTAACCAAGTGGATTTTTTTCAGGGAAAATTCATAATGGAATAAACTGTAGCCAAGACTGAACCAAAATCTGTCTTTACGCGCAGATTTTCCACATTGTGCTCCATCTCTATATATTTGTTCTGCACATTTTAAGATAGGCTAGTTGCAACACTTTTATCCATAGTTGCCTCACCGTGTCTTTTTGGTGCGTAAATGTAAGGCTCCAAGTGGATTTGCTCTTGGTGTCTGCTCTGTATTCTCAAACTTGTATTTGCAGCATGGATTTATATTTAGTTTTAGTTTTTGCTGAGCCAAACACTTCCTCTCTAACGCGCAACTATCCCACATTTCTGGAGATGTTATTCACAACATAAATGTTTTTTTTTCGTGCGTACACTAAGATAAGATAAGATAGGACTTTATTTATCCCGAAGGAAATTGTTGTGCCAGAGTTACAACAATACAACAAACACATTAAACTCCTCAGCACATTTCATCCGAGAGTTTTGATTTAAAATACTAACGTGTGTGTTTCCCTCCGCAGATTCCTGTTGATATCCTGACATGAAGCTCAATTTATTTGGCACCACCGTGATTCTGCTAGTTGCCTTCTTACCGCGCTACGAATGTCGGGCCATTGAGAGTCCTGGCGGTGCCCAGCAGCAGCAGCCCGGTCCCGTAGTGGAGCGGCTCGGGGAGGAGTATTTCATCCGGCTGGGGAACACCGGGGACTCTTCTAACTCTTTCCCAGCCATGATGCTCCCCTCCGGGCTGAACAGAGCGCTGCAGCTGACGCGGCGCCTCCTTCAGGGGAAAGTTGGGAACATCAGGGCGATCCTTGGAGACGATGAGGAGTCCATGGAGAGAGGAAGGAGGTCCGAAGACCCTCCGATCTCTCTGGACCTGACCTTCCACCTGCTGAGGGAGATGATGGAGATGTCCAAGGCGGAGCAGATGGCGCAGCAGGCGCAAAACAACAGAAGAATGATGGAGCTGTTCGGGAAGTGAAGCGCCAAAGATCTCCTCCTCCTCCTCTTCCTCCTCTTCCTCTTTCTGTCGCATCTCCACCATCAGTGCTGCTGTGTCACTCTTATTTAAAGCTTCAACCTCAAACTGCGGAGTTAATGTCGATCACTACGCTTCATGACAAATACACTCTTTGTTTTGGATTCTGAACCCTGTATTTATGAGATTTATGTTTGTTAATAAACTTATGTGCAACCAGTCATTTTCTGTTGTGCAAGACAACGTCTTATATCTATATTTTAAATAAAAAAATTAAAAGCAATGCTTACACTTCTCTGTGGATATCCTTACATATAAAACCCAGCTGCTAATGATATTAACAAACATGTTCATCTCCAATCTCACATTTTCAGGAAAGTGAAACACAAAAAAATCACCTACACTGACATCGATTCAGAAACACACACACACACACACACACACACACACACACACACACACACACACACACACACACACACACACACTAAATGAAATCCCAAATGTGCACCAGGTGGATAATAGTCTGTTGAAATCTGGCTCTGAACATAAAACAGGTATTTTCATTCTGCTTTAGTCCAGTTTAACGAAAGGATTTGAGAAAGCAGACACTGTTTGCAGCTTTAATGAAACATAATATTCAATACATGGCATAACGTGGTGTTTTGTTCCAACATGGGAACACATACCTGTGCAACAGAGACTACAGGCGGCATGAAATGGGGAAAATGTCACAGTGATAAAGTTTTATCAGTCATAAAAAAGAATACGAGCGGGAGGGAAAGCTAATGGAGCAGAGAAAGGTCAGAGCACCAACCAGGACATGTGGAGAAAAGCAGAAACACTGATCCTTTAGTCACCGAAACACAGTCTCTTCCTCAGAAACACCTGAGAAACACCTGAGAAACACCTGGAGAAACACCTGGAGAAACACCTGGAGAAACACCTGGAGAAACACCTGGAGAAACACCTGGAGAAACACCTGGAGATCCTCTGATGATGGTGTTTTTCAGGTAGAGGTGGAGGCTGAGTGAGACGTGACAGGAGCCTCCCCCTCTCCATCTTCATCTTCATCATCTTCATCCTCGTCTTCATCGTCTGAGGAGAGAGCAGCACAGGTGAGAAAGCAGCGACTGCCTTTATTTTTTACTTCTTAAATATGTTTTATTGAAGGAATCTGTAGATCTGTAAATCTGATAGAAATACATTTATGCAAAAATATATATAAATGTAATAAAAACATAAAAGAGAACAAATTATTTAAGAAGTCCCCTTCAAAACTATCAAATAAATACAAATGAAGGGAAACAAATATTAAAAAGGTGCTGAACTATTATACTGAATAAATACATAATACTCCTCAGCTTCAGGGGGGGCCTGAAGGGGCCTGAAGGGGTCTGAAGGGGTCTGAAGGGGCCTGAAGGGGCCTGAAGGGGCCCTGAAGGGGTCTGAAGGGGTCTGAAGGGGCCCTGAAGGGGCCTGAAGGGGGCCTGAAGGGGCCTGAAGGGGGTCTGAAGGGGTCTGAAGGTCATGGGGTAATTTATCAAGCTGTTTATATTGGAAGAGCTCTCAGAGTGATTTTAAAAGAGGAGCCTTGGAAATATTCAAACCATAAGTCTGCCTCCTCTCAGAGAGGGTTAGCAGACTGACTGGCTGTGTTGCTCTAAGTTCAATCAGATCGTTTCATAGTGATGTCACTATGTTCCTGAAGTAAACAGAGCAGTCCAATGGAGGCAGAACTGAGCCTCTTTTGTCCTGGATATATTCCTGCTACTGCAGTATTTCTGACCTTTAAAAGAACATTTCAATCATCCAGATGTTTGTACATTGTTTATAGTGATTGATATACTACTTTTCATTTTCATTTTAATTGTTAACTCTGTCTAAGAATCTATGAATCTAAGAATCTATGAATCTATGAATCTATGAATCTAAGAATCTATGAATCTGATAAAGATTCTTAGATTCAAATAATCTCCATCACCTAGTTCCCATCTCTATGAGCATCACTTCAGTCACATGCTTTCATCACATCCATCCATCTATCTCTCTATCTATCTATCCATCTATCTATCTATCCATCCATCTCTATCTATCCATCTATCTATCCATCTATCTATCTCTCTATCTATCTATCCATCCATCTATCTATCTATCCATCCATCTCTCTCTATCCATCTATCTATCTCTCTATCTATCTATCCATCCATCTATCTATCTATCCATCCATCTCTCTCTATCCATCTATCTCTCTCTCTCTCTCTCTATCCATCTCTCTCTATATATCCATCTATCTATCTATCTCTCTATCTATCTATCCATCTATCTATCCATCTATCTATATATCCATCTATCTATCCATCTATCTATCTATCCATCTATCTATCCATCTATCTATCTATCTATCTATCTATCTATCTATCCATCTATCTATCCATCTATCTATCTCTCTATCTATCTATCCATCTATCTATCTATCTCTCTATCTATCCATCTATCTATCCATCTATCTATCTATCTATCTATCCATCTATCTATCTATCTATCTATCCATCTATCCATCTCTCTATCTATGAAGATACTAAAGATACTAAAGTTATTGAAGTCGTCTCTCACCCTGCAGGAAGTCGAGGCTCTTCAGCGCTCGGCCCTCCTTCGTGAATTCGACGCTGAAGTGATCCATGTTCTCATATCCTCGCTCCACTTTATCCAGGTGAGCCGTGCTGCAGGCGTCCGTGAGCCTGGAGAGAGACAGGTGGATCAGAATCTATTGATCAGACTCAATCTATTGATCCCAGATCGGGGAGTAGCTTTTAACCCCTTTGCACCCGGCACTCTCCCGGTCAAATTGGCTCGAGACATTGAGGTCTAAAAACATTTAAGAATCATTTGTGATAAAGTTATGTGTAAAAAAAAGCCACAACGGAAATAATGTCCACATTTTGCACCCGTTTGAACCGTTAGGGTCAAATGAACATATAAAGTCTCTAATATATATCTTCTTTATCTTAATTCCTAACAACATATGAAGCGTCTATGAATAGTGTTTGCAAATTCTCAAGTAGAAGTGAAAATAAGTTTCATTCGTGTTAAAGTTTTATGTAAAAACCCACCTCCAAAATAATAAAGACTGCATGCAACAATATATAAATAACATTAAATCAGATCAGACTGACTCGAGACATCATTGAGGTCGAAAAACATTCAGGAGAATCGTTCGTGATAAAGTGAAATGTAAAATATAGTTCAGCTGGAGGAGCTCAAACAGCTACACACTAAGGAGTTCTTATTATGATATAACGTACATTTCTCATGCATTTGGCAGACTTTTGGACACAAACACACGTCTATTTATTCCATCTTTCTTATAAAATATGAGAAGAACAAGGTCTGCACTCAAGGTGTACGCATCAGAACAGAAAGATGGACACAACAGTTGCTATGCATGATATCAAATACATATTTAAATGTTTGACGCCTCTCTGTTTCCATCGTTCGTGATAAAGTTATGTGTTAGAATCCACCTCCAAAATAATAAAGACTGCATGCTTATCCAACAATATAGAGATGACATTACATGAAAAAGCATGACGCAGAGTTTGAGTTCAGTCCCCGTTTGAGTGCTTTTCATCGAGATGTTGTTATATATTTATATCAGACTGTGATCAGGAGTTATTCCTGGAAGTCTCCGCTAATTATTTGATGCTTTTCACAGAGCAGGTGTTACATTTGAACCAAGAAAGAGCAGCTGAGAAGACGTCACACACATTGTTAGTGTCTAATAACTCAGGTAGGAGCTGGAGGGCGGAGGTACAGATTAGATGGCAACTTTTTGAATTAAATGAATTGGTAGTAGTACTTTTTTAGGAAGAGCTGCACAAACCCGATGCTTTTCCACCTGTGGGCCACCGTAGTTACTCCGAATATCCCACAAGTTACTTCTTATTGACTTCAAATGACATTTGGTTATCTTCTTTTAATTATTAGACATCTTACAAAGACATGTACTCACTTTTTCAGCAGAGGCTTGGTGTTCTGTAGGAGAGAAACAGAAACACACACTTAGCGTCACACACTGATCTCCATGTGTTTAATCATTTAAACCGTATTTAATTCACTCTGAATGTACGCTATTTAATTTCATATTCTGTTCTTGTACATATCATATTCTATTTACATGTATATAGACTTCTTGCACTACTTGTTATTGTATTTGATTATATATGTTGCATTGTTGGAGGAGCTCAGGTCAGAAGGATCTCATTGCCATTGATTGAAAGGTTTTATTGTCATATGCACATAAGCTACAGTATAGAAGTAATACAAATACAAATAGAAAATAGTGCAAGAAGTCGATATACACGTAAACAGAATATGATATATACAAGAACAGAATGTAACATTAAATATAGTACAGTATAACCAAAGTAGATACGGTGTGTTGCAGTGATAACTATTTAGATAAATGAGTAAGTAGACGCACTGGAGGAAATAAGTCTTTGATCCCCTTGCAGAACATGTGTTAGAACTTGGTGATAACTATTTATATGAATGAGTAGATTGCAAGATGACAAACAGATGAATGTTTATGGAGGCACTTTACAGAGTTCAGGTGTTTAGCAGTCTTTGAAATGTGTGTGTGTCCTGGTCTCACCTGCAGGAACAGAGCCATCTCCGGCTCCTCCATGTTCTGGATGCCGTGCTCCACCATCTTGCAGCTCTCCTCCAGATGTTCTCCGTACTTCTTGTTCAGTCCTCTGATGTACGTCAGCTTCTCGTCCTGCTCCGACGTCACTTTCTGACTCATGTCTCTCTTCTTCCCCTCCAACACCGAGTACAGGAGGTCGAACTTCTCACACACCAGAGTCTTCTGCCGCCGGCCATTCTCCTGCACACACACACACACACACACACACACACACACACACACACACACACACACACACACACACACACACACACACGGGTCAGTATCTTGTATTTTCTTAAATAGGCAATCAAGTTTTTAAGACTATTTTAATGCCATCCGAAAATATATTTAAGACCAATGCAATTGTTTCTACTTCCACTGTCTTATCAGTGTTAAGACTCCTCCTCACTACCTCCACCTGCTGCGAGTGAACCTCAGGTGAACCTCAGGTGAACCTCAGGTGAACCTCAGGTAAACTTCACTACTCAATCCACTGTCTGTTGTCCAGAGGTAGAGATACAGTGAGAGCATGCAGAAGAGACAGGTGGATGAACCGTATTTAATGTTGTCTTAATGTGTGTAGAGATCCGTCCTGCAGTGTGAGTGATGCAGCAGTGTGTGTGTGTGTGTGTGTGTGTGTGTGTGTGTGTGTGTGTGTGTGTGTGTGTGTGTGTGTGTGTGACCTCTATGACCCTGCAGGCCTCCTCCAGCTGGCTGACGATGCCCTGCATGCGGTCGTTGTTCCCGACCATCATCGCGATCCCGTCACTCAGCTCCGACTGAGAGGAAAACACAGAGAGAGGAGGAGGAGGAGGAGGAGGAGGAGGAGGAGGAGGAGGAGGAGGAGACGTTCCAGCAGAGATTTAAATGTGAGGAGTTCACAGTGAAAGCACCAGCACCAAACTACACAAAGGAGTTACTATGCATGATAGAACGTATCATATAATGCTTATTGAACACAAACACTCCTCTATTTATACCATCTTTCTTATAAAATATGAGAAGAACAAGTGGTGTACTCAACATTTAAGTATCGGTGCTAAAATATAGACAAAAGAGTTATTATGCAGCATGATATAAAATACACGTTTAAATGTTATTTCTCATGCACTTTGCAGACTTTTGAACTCGTCTGTTTCCCTCTCAGGAGTTCTGCTCTGATCTTCTTGGTCTGGTAGATGTTAAAAGTAAAGTACCAGCACCAAAATATACATCAAGGAGTTCTTATGCATGATATAATATACATTTCTCATGCATATTGCAGACTTTTGGACACACGTCTATTTATTCCAGCTTTTTTATAAAATATGACAAGAACCAGGTCTGCACTCAAGGTGTACGCATCGGAACAGAAAGATAGACACAAGAGCTACTATGCATGATATAACATACATATTGAAATGTTATTTCTCATGCACTTTGCAGCCTGCTGTTACCTTCTTGGTCTGGAAGATGCTGGAGATGGGCGCCACCTCGCAGTCTTTGTGCTCTCCGAACACTTTGCACATGGAGCAGGTGGGCACGCCGTGCGTCACGCAGTAGATGTTGATCTTCTCTCCCTCGTGCACGGCACACATCGGAGACTCCTCCTTCCTCTCGGAGGCCGGCGTGCTGCTGCTGCTGCTGCTGCTGGGGAGGAAACACACCAAAAGAGACCTATAATCACCACAAAGGACAGAAGAAGACACAACACGACCAAAAACACACCTATAATTACCAAAAAGATACAAAGAGGACACCAAAT
>CM062285.1:429052-436552 GCA_031216635.1 Dissostichus eleginoides
ACTTCCTCATTATTATAACTAAATATATACCTGTGTGTGTGTGTGTGTGTGTGTGTGTGTGTGTGTGTGTGTGTGTGTGTGTGTCTGTGTTTCCGTGCTGTAAAGGGGCGTGGTTTGATCCCTCATCACATCTGATGCAGTTTCCCAGCATGCATTAATCTGTCTGAGGACCGTGTTTTCTCCCCGGCTCTCCGCAGCTGTTTTCCCCGGCCAGAGGAGCTGATCTCCGGGTGTCTGCAGCGGCATGGCCCGGTCCTTTTGATCCGAGCGGAGCGTCTCCTCCTCGGCCTTTTCTCCCCCAGATTCTCCCTCCTTCAGCGGAGAAATGAGGAACCCTCTGCCCGGGGCGGTGTTCTCTCTCTGGATCCTTCTGGAGGTAAGAGCAACATAATTATAAATATCATCATGCTATAATTAGATATATGACAAGTGTGTGTGTCTGAGAGAACCTAATGTGTGTGTGTTCAATGCAGACACAATAACAAGCTAGTCTGATGCTATTGTTGTCACAGCGCTCTCCACCAAATCCCATTCAAACATCACATAATTACATCTTTAATCCTCTAATTCCAGAAATACACACACCCTAGAGCAATAATGTTGATTTATATTAAATAAATGGCATTGTGTGGTTAGTTCGGCTTATAAATAACCCCCCGAAATACACTAAATATCAATAACATCTTAACTTTAATATTTATAGCACCACCTTCTGGATTGGCATGTAGGCTAAAGGACATTTAAATATAAATGAAGGTGTTTGTTCTGGCAGATTTTTTCATTTTTTTGACAATAACTCAACATTTAATTGTGTTGTGTGATGCTCTGTGGGAACTAGGCTACCTGTGATGCTGTCATCCTTTGTCCTTTAACCACTGGGCCTGTAGGACACACACACACACACACACACACACACACACACACAGGTGTACAGTAGTGCAGCATCTAGCGTCTGTTTTCATAATGCATTCATGTTTTGCTTGATAAAAATGAGAGAAAATATTGAATAATTGCAGTTTTCAGTCCAAAGTTGTGTCTTTAATGTCTTTCTGTCAGTCCAAAACTCTAATATATTCACTTTAATTATGATATAAATTGAGAAAAGCAACACATATTCACATTTACGTGGCTGGAAGCGGCATTTAAAGATGTCTTTGCATGAAAAATCCATTAGTTTCAGAGGATTTTTCTGTGAAATGACAAATGGCTGCAGGAGACTTAACCCAATTGTAAACTCTAATATCAAATTCTCATTACTTTCTCATTAGCTTCTGTTAAGGACTGTACCTTACAAGTGTACTATTGTATGATATATTGATTTTACAGATCACTATACAACAATCTCTTTAAGTCACCATGCCATTTTGATATAATAATAAATAAAGCAGCAAATCTCCAGTTTTGAGAAGCTGGAAAACTGCCTTTTTGAGGAGATTACTTTACTGATTCATTGATTATCAGAATTATTGCTGATTATTTTGTTGTTTTTGCAGATGAAGTGTACAAAAGGCAGGTGACTGAACCCTAATTTAGTTCATTATTGATCATACTTTGCACACATTTCTCATGATATACTGTTAAGTTATGTAAATCACATATTTGATTACTTAATGATCACTTATTAGGTCTGGAACATCATCTGATTTAATTCAGGGGATTCATATGAGACGATATGATATTTACAACAGTCAGTTATATTTATATACACACGCAACAGTAATATTATAAAACCATTTTATTTCTCGGTTTTGCAGGAAATGATATTTAATGGGATATCAAAATAAAAGCATGCCTTAATGAAGCGTCTCTCTTCTCTACACACACTTTGGTGTCTCTAAAGGAGAGAGGTGAACATCACGAGGGATCAGAGGATCCTTCAGGGACACTGAGGGAGGATATTCCCTGTAATTGTCAGTCTCAGGTCCTTGAAGGCATCACAGCGAGGTCTCGACCCCTGCTCCTCCTCACTCTCATCATTAACCTCTTCATTATTATTTAACTGCATTCTGCTTCGTCCATTTTGAGTGTGAGCGAGCGTCCTGAACTCTGAGAGAAGATCCTGATGACTTTACATTTAGTGAGGCGTCGTTTTGATTTCACTTAAAGAGGTTTCCCTTAATCCTCATCATATGGGAGTTAAAGCCATGCAGGAGGATCTGAGAGGGAAGGAAGCGTAATGAAAGACTCAAAATAGACTTTAAGGAGGGTTCGTTCGTGTCTGCTGTTGATGCTTGGATTCACCTTTAGTTTGAAATACAAATATCCTTTAGTGGGAATGCTGACACAGCATTCCCACTAAATGATATGCTACGCACGAAATTCCACATCGCAGAGACTCCGTTCAAACATCAACACGTTCAGCTCGGTCGGGAATCCATTACTTTTCTCATTCATAACTTTCATAATCCCAGAGATACATCCCATAATTCATCACATTCTTAACATGGAAGTCAATGGAGAAACTCTTCAGACTTGAACAATCTTCATGCGACTTCAACTGCTAACTGCTCCTTCATACATTCACTCAGAAACCTCATTCCAACTTTAAAATGTTACACATCTTTCTGACATTATTCGTGTAACACAACTTTTAAATCAGATTCATACTTTTAGAGATATTACACATTGTTCAGACCTTGGTAAAGAGGCCTTCTTCAGATTTAGAGTGCGTGATGTCACAGCTAGAGTGGAGGACAGATTTAATTTTGCCTTCATATTTTCTTTTAAACCTGCCATAATTCCCAAACCCTACATTCCTGAGACATCATTGTTCATGAGAAATGTAGGAAAACATCTCGTAGCTTGAAAAATAAAAAAAAATTAAGCAAAATAATTAAACAAAATGCCTCTTGAGGGCATGAAGTGACAAAAACTTTCAACATGTCTCCATTAAACCCCATTGTAAGTTCAGCCTCATCTTTCCCCTCCACAGCAGCCGCACACCTTTAGTTAATCTGCCAAAAAGGGCACATTATTGACCCGAAAGTACACAAAAAGCACACTGCAGATGCTCAAGGTCCTTGACATGCTTCACGCTTTGAAATTTCACCGATATCGGTTATGGTTCTTCAACAAAACGTTCCCATGTAAGAGCTTTATCTCTCATTCAGAACAATGGAAATGCTCTCCTCTCACTGATTACTGCACATCACCATGGAAACCTTTGATCTCTGGACACCTCGTTGGAACACGATGATGTCATAACTCCAACTGACGTGCTCAGAGCAGCAGACTTCAGATAATGGTTAACGGTCCAGCCCTCAACATGTCTATGTGCCATTAGTGAGTTTTCCTCAAAAGCTGTTGCCATGGAAACGCACCCCTCGCCGTAAAACACGATATTGCTATAACTCCTATGGAAATGGTCAAAAAGTGCTCAAACTTCACGTGTGCTAACAGTCCAGCCGTGAAGACATCTACGGGACAGTTTTGAGATTTCTTATATTGCCGTTGCCATGGCAACACAATGCTCACCATGAAACACGGTTTTCTCATAACTTCAGTGAAAATGCTCCAAACGGCCCAAAACTTCACAGGTTTGGTAACGATGCAGCCATCAACGCATCTAAGCGTATTATGGGATGTCATCAAATGCCGTTGGCATGGCGACAGATCATTCGCCATCAAGTTAGTTCAATAGTTTGCAGTTCAAATATTCTGCTGCTTTTCCAAGCCTTTCTACTTTCTTCTCTTCTCTCATCACACATTCAAGCCCCCAGTGTTCATGTATCATTTCAATCTAAAGTCTTCACTTTCTTCTCATTACATTTCAGCACAGCAGTTCAGCGTCAGCTGTTCAGCATCAAGCATTCCCACTAGCAGTTTCTTCAGGAATTGCATTCTCTAGTTCATCATATTGCCCTCTGCTCTGATTGGTTAGCTGGCTCTGGTGTGTGTGTGTGTGTGTGTGTGTGTGTGTGTGTGTGTGTGTGTGTGTGTGTGTGTGTGTGTGTGTGTGTGTGTGTGTGTGGTGTGTGTGTGTGTGTGTGTGTGTGTGTGTGTGTTGTGTGTGTGTGTGTGTGTGTGTGTGTGTGTGTGTGTGTGTGTGTGTGTGTGGGTGTGTGTGTGGGTGTGTGTGTGTGTTTCTTCATTACAGGAAGTGTGTGTTTTTAAAAGTCTTACATCCACAAAACCCTCTGATAATTTCCTTTCTCACAGTTCATCTCTTGTTTCTCTGCAGACGTCACTTTTTGTCGGCGTCGTGAAATATCTGTTCAATATTCCATACAGATCAGGAGTGAGTGTGTGTGTGTGTGTGTGTGTGTGTGTGTGTGTGTGTGTGTGAGAGGAGTGTGTAACAGTTCTAAAGGTCTCACACAGATCAGGTACAGCTATGCAGAATACAGCTCTTGTGATCAGCTCGGTTATAAACTAGCTTTATCGAGTTTGTTGCATGCCACGTTTTCTTTGTAGTGTCTTATAGTTTGGTTTCCTCTTACATCGATGCATCTGCAGGTTAAAGTTAGTCTGAATAAATCTCTGTCATCTCCAGTCGGTGTTGCATGGATAAACATGCATTGTTTACCACTTATCAACGCCTTTATGTTTGCACAATATGTGTGTTAATATCATCTGTGCACGGCCTAAGTGTGGATAAAGTGTGTGTGTATCTTCCTGCTTCCATCCGCCTGATATCTGACCTCAGGGGGATTGAAAATGCTTTTCTATCGTCCACTGACTCTTGGATTAGCAGCAAAAATGCATTTCCTGCAGCCAGTTCGGCTAAAAACAAGCTGAGTAGTTTGATGCATGCCTCGTTTCTTGGTAGCGGATCAGAAGGGAGAGAGTTTTACAGCGTCAGTCCGATACGAGATGAAAACACTTGAATTTAGTCGTCTTTACTGCCTTTAGAGTAAGATTCCTGCCTTCATATGGATGTTTTTATGCCTCCTCATGATAGCTCTTATTTGGCTGTAATAGTACGTGTCTTGCTTCCTCTAAACACTGCATGGAGGCAGTTTGTTGTTGTTGTTTGTTTGTTGCAGCAGCAGGATGTCTGTGTGCTCTCATCCACATAATCACCCATTTCCAGGCTCGTTACTCTAATTCTAATATGAAGCATTAACACGCAGCGTAGCGATCGCTGGTTGTCTCCTCTTTGCTGTGGACAGGGTTAGGTTATAATTCTCTAATAGCTCGCATCTTCAATTCGCTAACTCAAACAATAGCAGCTATTCCACAGAGGACAACACACTTCTTAGATTCATTCAGAGAGCCTTTTGCCTTATTTTGCACCCGGATTATTCTGCATTTGACTCACCCTGGATGCACTAAAGATGTTGAAATACGTAGAGTTTGTTCCTGTTTCTATAGAACAACATTTAGAGACTAGAAATGTAAAATGCTGAGGGAACGTTCATGCTCTGTGTGCACTACGATCAAAATGTCATTCTGTATTGACCCGTCTCCTTTCACTATCTCACCTGCAGCTTCAAAGACACCACACACACACACACACACACACACACGTCTAAGCTTCCTTAAAGTAGGAACCTTTCTCTGGTTGTGTCACGCTGATTCGTGTCCTCCGCAGTCAGCACTTCCTCTCTAATTAGAGACGGACACTGAGCAGAGCTGCTGGCAGAAGAACAAAACCTTTCA
Source organism: Dissostichus eleginoides (assembly GCA_031216635.1). Taxonomy (NCBI): domain Eukaryota; kingdom Metazoa; phylum Chordata; class Actinopteri; order Perciformes; family Nototheniidae; genus Dissostichus; species Dissostichus eleginoides. The sequence continues at coordinate 434,654 of CM062285.1, forward strand.
CACTGAATGAAAGCAGACGGACGGAAACAGAGTCCAGAACATCCATGATTTGATTGTGCTTCAGAAACTCTGACCTCAAACCTTGTGGTTCCTCCTCAAAAGAAAATATATTTCCCATGAATTTCAGACTTTAATTTCAGACCGTTTCAGAATTTCTTTTGCAAAATAACACCTCCATTGCCTCCAAGAATATCGCTCTTTCTTCTTGTATTTTCTCTCATTGACCTCTTTCATCTCAGAGAAGGACAACATGTTTTTCCAGTAAATGCATGACTTTCTTTCGAAGAGAATTGTTTAAAAATCTCATAATATTTGTGCAATTTCTCTCTTAAATTTGTGATTTACATCATATCCACGTTTTCTTCTGCTAATCCTCCACTTCCTCAACACATGTTTTTATCCGTAAATACCCGTTGTGAATGTGTTTCTACAAACAACCCTTATATGCCATCGTATTACTGGAGCCTTTCTGTGTTATAATTATACATCTGAATCATGTATCAGTACACAGTGTTGTCCCTTTTCTCTGCATGTACTGTACGTAGTTAGCCAATAACATCCTGATGTCCCCGCCTCCTCACATCCAGAGGTGACGCTGTGACTCATTCAAAGATAACGACAGACTTGTGAGAAGAGGAAACACTTCAGGAGCATTCAGATGGAGATAAAGCTTTGGGTCTCCTCTGCTGCAGAGACGCATTTCAGAGTTAGTGAAACACTGTGAAGCCAGTACTGGGAATAAAAGAGGCTTCGACACAAAGCATTCTGGGGGATGAGTGCAGAGAAACACAAAGACATGTTTTTAATCTGCTTCTCTTTTATTCACAGTGTGTCGAGGCCAAGAAGTACTGCTGGTATTTTGAAGGCGGATACCCCATCTACTTCATGTGAGTACCACATATCTTCCACCTTTTGAATGTGCATCAATACAGGTCCTGCACAGAGATGTGAATGTGTGTAAAACTGAAACATAACTCCTCCTCTGATCTGCAGAAACCTCTCCGACTAAACAGTGACGGTCTTTGCAGCTTTTCAGTCCCTTTGTTTTTATAGAGAGGGTTAGAATCAGTCCCTTTGTTTCATAGAGAGGGTTAGAATCAGTCCCTTTGTTTCATAGAGAGGGTTAGAATCAGTCCCTTTGTTTTATATTGAGGGTTAGAATCAGTCCCTTTGTTTTATAGTGAGGGTTAGAATCAGTCCCTTTGTTTTATAGAGAGGGTTAGAATCAGTCCCTTTGTTTCATAGAGAGGGTTAGAATCAGTCCCTTTGTTTCATAGAGAGGGTTAGAATCAGTCCCTTTGTTTTATAGTGAGGGTTAGAATCAGTCCCTTTGTTTTATATTGAGGGTTAGAATCAGTCCCTTTGTTTATATTGAGAGGGTTAGAATCAGTCCCTTTGTTTTATAGTGAGGGTTAGAATCAGTCCCTTTGTTTTATAGAGGGTTAGAATCAGTCCCTTTGTTTCATAGAGAGGGTTAGAATCAGTCCCTTTGTTTCATAGAGAGGGTTAGAATCAGTCCCTTTGTTTCATAGAGAGGGTTAGAATCAGTCCCTTTGTTTCATAGAGAGGGTTAGAATCAGTCCCTTTGTTTCATAGAGAGGGTTAGAATCAGTCCCTTTGGAGCTTTATAGAGAGGGTTAGAATCAGTCCCTTTGTTTCATAGAGAGGGTTAGAATCAGTCCCTTTGTTTTATAGAGAGGGTTAGAATCAGTCCCTTTGTTTTATAGAGAGGGTTAGAATCAGTCCCTTTGTTTCATAGAGAGGGTTAGAATCAGTCCCTTGTTTCATAGAGAGGGTTAGAATCAGTCCCTTTGTTTCATAGAGAGGGTTAGAATCAGTCCCTTTGTTTCATAGAGAGGGTTAGAATCAGTCCCTTTGTTTTATATTGAGGGTTAGAAT
>CM062285.1:441552-484052 GCA_031216635.1 Dissostichus eleginoides
TTAGTTAAAGTACCACCTGCAGAGGGATCTAGATTCAGGTTCTTTTCCCCATAGAGACCGCCTCGCTGCACATTATCCCTTGCATAAAGATAGATTGTGGGTCCCTTATAACATGTTGTACACAGTGGAAATAAACATTCTGGTCACCTCAACATCAGGGATCTTATCCATGAAACTCCTTCTGCATCAAACCGTCACGGTAGCCTTACCTTACTGATCCCTCTTAAAATAGAAGAAAACACGTTACTTTACCAGCAGAGAGAAAATGGATTATTAAATCATTAATGTGACTAATAAAGAGCAGTTTGATTATTAATATTATTCTGTTGATCGATGTCATTACATTTGTTGAAAAGCACATAAGGACTTGTTTCAGACTGGTTTTGTCAAAGTTTAGGACTTGGACTTGACTTGAACTTGAGCGCAAAGACTTGAGACTTGACTCGGACTTGCAAAACAATGAGTTGGTCCCACCTCTGCTATATAGTAATAAGGCATAGCATGCTATGCCTTATTACTATATAGCATTTCATATACATATATATATATATATACATATATATATATATATATATATATATATATGTATATACATATATATGTATATACATATATATTATATATGTATATACATATATATATATAATATATATATATATATGTATATACATATATATGTATATACATATATATATATGTATATACATATACATATATATATATATATATATGTATATACATATACATATATATATATATACATATATATATATGTATATATGTATATACATATACATATACTATATATATATATATATATACATATATATATATATATATATATATGTATATACATATATATATATATATATACATATATACATATATATATATATATATATATATATGTATATACATATATATATACATATATACATATATATATATATATATATATATATATATATGTATATACATATCTATAGTATGTGGAAATGTTATAAAAAGGTAATTTATAGTACAAAGTATATTCTGTTGAAGAAAGACATAATAAAGTATTCTGGGAACATAAAATATCTAAAATATGATATATAAGTATGTCTAAGTCTCAGTGTGTGTATGTGTGTTACAGTACGTTGTGTGTATGTGTGTCACAGTACGGTGTGTGTATGTGTGTATGTGTGTTACAGTACGTTGTGTATCTGTGTGTATGTGTGTCACAGTACGTTGTGTATCTGTGTGTATGTGTGTCACAGTACATTGTGTATCTGTGTGTATGTGTGTCACAGTTCGTTGTGTATCTGTGTGTATGTGTGTTACAGTACGTTGTGTATCTGTGTGTATGTGTGTCACAGTACGTTGTGTATCTGTGTGTATGTGTGTTACAGTATGTTGTGTATCTGTGTGTATGTGTGTTACAGTACGTTGTGTATCTGTGTGTATGTGTGTCACAGTGCGTTGTGTATCTGTGTGTATGTGTGTTACAGTACGTTGTGTATCTGTGTGTATGTGTGTTACAGTGCGTTGTGTTACAGTACGTTGTGTATCTGTGTCCTCAGGGTGCTCCTGATGATGGGCGTGTTGTTCTGCTGCGGCGCAGGGTTCATCGTGCGCAGGAGGATGTACCCTTCACCTCTGAGAGACGACTTCAACGTGTCCTTCACCAGACACCCTGCCAACTCTCCTGGTACAGACACACACACACACACAAGTTATTAGAGTGCTGCAGGATGTGGTGTTTCTGTGTTGGTCCCTGAAGGCAGCATCTACCTGATACTAGTTTGAATGACTTTGTATACTGCAGGGTAGCTTGAGGATTTACTCCAGGTGGAACTAAAGTCTGATTTAACACTTATCTGGGAAGTAACTAAAGGTATTAAATACATGTAGTGGAGTACAAGTACACCATGTACCTCTGAACTGTAGTGGAGTAGAAGTATCTCAAAATAGTACTTAAGGACAGTCCTTGAGTTGATGTATTTAGTAGTTACTACCTCTGACTGTAGTGGAGTAGAAGTACAAAGAAGCATAAGAAGGAAATACTCAAGTAAAGTTCCTCAAGATTGTACTTACCTTACTTTACAAAACTGATAAGACCTTCATACAAACGGATGTGTGTGTGTGTGTGTGTGTGTGTGTGTGTGTGTGTGTGTGTGTGTGTGTGTGTGTGGTGTGTGTGTGTGTGTGTGTGTCTGTGTGTGTGTGTGTGTGTGTGTGAATAGAAATAGTGGTACCAAAGTCAAGCTGTTTCCTGTCTCCCTCCAGTCTCCCAGCAGCCGGGGGCCATGCAGGGCTTCGGGGTGAACGGGATGACCTCTGACCCAGCAGGGGGTCCCTCTGGCTCCGCCCACATGTTCCCAGCTCAGCCTGGCTCCGCCCACATGATGATGAGCGCCTACCCCCCCCCTCCGTCATACTGCAACCACCCCCCTCCCTCATATGAACAGATATTTAACAACGCAGACAAGAAGTGACGTCTGCAGAGAAAAGAGAGATGAACTGTGAGAAAGGAAATGATCAGAGGGTTTCGTGGATGAGAGACTTTTAAAACACACACACTTCCTGTACTGAAGAAGCACACTCACACACACACACACACACACACTCCTGATCTGTATTGAATATGAACAGATATTTCACAACGACGACAAGAAGTGACGTCTGCAGAGAAAAGAGAGATGAACTGTGAGAAAGGAAATGATCAGAGAGTTTTGTGGATGTAAGACTTTTAAACACGCACACTTCCTGTAATGACACACACACACACACACACACACACACACACCTGATCTGTGTGAGACCTCCATCTGTTTAGGAATGAAACACATTAAAATGTACAAACTGTTGTTGAAGCGTTTTGAAGACATATCCTCTCTGCACTCTTCACTGAGTGATGAGTCCTGAACGCAGCTTTTATTTCAGCGTTATGTCATTTCATAAAGAGCTCCTGTTCACCATGAGATGGGACATGATGAAGTACGCTGTAGCGCGTTTTGTTTCTTTGTCAGATATTCTAGCATGGAGCTCGTTAATGAAAGCCTCTTGAGAAGCGCGTTTCCCACCGGGCGGTGTGTTCATGTACTTAGTAACAAACACACTTAAAGCAGAGCAAAGACATCTGGAGAGGGGTGTATGCATTGCCTTCCCTGCAGTTACTCCAGTGAAGTGTTGCACAGGTTGCATAGCGAGGCGTTGGATAAAGTCTAATCCTTAAAGGGAAACTGCACCCAGAAAATACAAAGATATCAAACTGAAGGAATCATCGTTCCACTAAAGCTCTCCCTCTGGTTCTGCTGCAGGTCGAGACGGAAGAGACGTTTAGGGCACATTGTTCCACCAACACATTATAACCACACAAATAAAAAGGTTCATTATTAGATCATTCAAACACTGACAATCAGTCTGTTTCCATGTGCTGGACTAACTGAGTGGGACATGCCAGGAGTTGATTGGTTGAATATTTAAGTCATCAGTTTGGTCCTAATTGAATAATTGGTAGATGCTTGAGAAGTGGATGATTTCTGATGTTGAGAGTAAATCCTCAAACAGCTGACTCTGCTGCTCAACAGGAACCTGCTGGAGGAACATCTGCACAGGAACCACCTGACATGAAGTCAGATGGTTTCTCACGCTGCAGTAACGCTGTGAGTTTCTCAGAGCGTTCTCTAGAAGATGAGTGTGTGTATTGAGCTGCAGGGAGAAAGGGATTGTACAGTGTAGCTGCAGATGTGTTAAGAGATTAAAAGCACACTTTATCTTTGATATTTATGCACATTTCCCCAAATACTGAAATCAAGACGATTTCTGCAATAAACATAAAGAACAGAAACGGCAGCACTGAGCGTGTTTTATATGAGTTTACAAGCTTTCACGCTACAGTTAGAGGACTTTAGTGAATCAAATATGCTTTTAAAAGGCATCCTGTAACACATGATCCTTCACAATGTGCAGGAATCATCATTTTAATGCAAAAACTATTCAGGATTAATGTCCAACCTCTGGTATCATCAGTGAACTTAACGAGGCAAAGCATGACTCGTGAGAAATGAGATCAGATCTCAATTAAACTCAGATTAAAACTCAACAAACTGAATCCAAACTACGAGAGAGCACGTGACTGCTTTTGGTTCTTTAAGTGCTGCAGTAAACACCTGATGATGAAGATGATGATGAAGTTTCAGGAAGTAGTCGAGCTCTTTCTGTTGCGTAGTTTTGTCCCATCGATGCATTTTAACGAGCACAATCAACTCTGCAAACACACACACACACACACACACACAGATCACACAGACACACACACACACACACACAGATCACACACACACACACACAGATCACAAAGACACACACACACACACACAGATCACAAAGACACACACACACAGATATACAGCACACACAGACACACACACACACACACAGATCACACAGACACACACACACAGATCACACAGACACACACACACAGATATACAGCACACACACAGATATACAGCACACACACAGATCACACACACACACAGATCACACACACTCACATTCATGATGATTTCTGTAACCATTCAACTCTAAATCCATTCACATAAAGTCAAACAAGCACATTTCATCAGGAAGAAGCTCCTAAACCCTCTGCAGAGTTCACCAGGAAGAAGCTCCTAAACCCTCTGCAGAGTTCATCAGGAAGAAGCTCCTAAACCCTCTGCAGAGTTCACCAGGAAGAAGCTCCTAAACCCACTGCAGAGTTCACCAGGAAGAAGCTCCTAAACCCTCTGCAGAGTTCATCAGGAAGAAGCTCCTAAACCCTCTGCAGAGTTCACCAGGAAGAAGCTCCTAAACCCTCTGCAGAGTTCATCAGGAAGAAGCTCCTAAACCCTCTGCAGAGTTCATCAGGAAGAAGCTCCTAAACCCTCTGCAGAGTTCACCAGGAAGAAGCTCCTAAACCCTCTGCAGAGTTCACCAGGAAGAAGCTCCTAAACCCTCTGCAGAGTTCACCAGGAAGAAGCTCCTAAACCCTCTGCAGAGTTCACCAGGAAGAAGCTCCTAAACCCTCTGCAGAGTTCATCAGGAAGAAGCTCCTAAACCCTCTGCAGAGTTCATCAGGAAGAAGCTCCTAAACCCTCTGCAGAGTTCATCAGGAAGAAGCTCCTAAACCCTCTGCAGAGTTCACCAGGAAGAAGCTCCTAAACCCTCTGCAGAGCTCACCAGGAAGAAGCTCCTAAACCCTCTGCAGAGCTCATCAGGAAGAAGCTCCTAAACCCTCTGCAGAGCTCTCCTGAGTTCCCCGTCAGTGAGCTTCACATAGCGCCTCATATTTCAACATTTCAAACTAATTGTAATACAGAAATGAGCTCTGAATTTGAAAGGGATTTGCACTTGACTTTGGGGTTTGCATGGATAACGTCTGAAACCATTAATGAAGCCCAGTTCTTCACTACAAACCCAAAGGTGAATTATGGGATGTTTTAAATGCACAGCACAATATTAGAGAAGTTATTTTGTGTGTCTTTGCAACAGGAAACATCTCTTCTTCTGCTCTTTCAACACAAACACCGTCATTCATTGTGAAATATGTAAATAAAGTTCACTTCTGATAACCTCTGACTCCTGGATTTACTTTATATCACATTGTATTATTAGATCAATATTCTGCATGAGTTGCATGAGCTAATTCATTATAATGAACAGGAGGAATGTGAGAAATCTGCTTATGCATCGAACAGATCATATTCATATATTAGAATAACAAAAATAAAGGATTTACATGCATTTCTTCCCCAGTTTACTCAACATTTAATACCAATTCACTGCTTAGACTAATCAATTCACTGCTTAGACTAATCAATTCACTGCTTAGACTAATCAATTCACTGCTTAGACTAATCAATTCACTGCTTAGACTAATCAATTCACTGCTTAGACTAATCAATTCACTGCTTAGACTAATCAATAGACTGCTTAGATTAATCAATTCACTGCTTAGACTAATCAATTCACTGCTTAGACTAATCAATTCACTGCTTAGACTAATCAATTCACTGCTTAGATTAACCAATTCACTGCTTAGACTAATCAATTCACTGCTTAGACTAATCAATAGACTGCTTAGATTAATCAATTCACTGCTTAGACTAATCAATTCACTGCTTAGACTAATCAATTCACTGCTTAGACTAATCAATTCACTGCTTAGACTAATCAATTCACTGCTTAGACTAATCAATTCACTGCTTAGATTAACCAATTCACTGCTTAGACTAATCAATTCACTGCTTAGACTAATCAATAGACTGCTTAGATTAATCAATTCACTGCTTAGACTAATCAATTCACTGCTTAGACTAATCAATTCACTGCTTAGACTAATCAATTCACTGCTTAGACTAATCAATTCACTGCTTAGACTAATCAATTCACTGCTTAGATTAATCAATTAACTGCTTAGACTAATCAATAGACTGCAGTTCAAGCGATCCTGAAGAAGGAAGACATCATTCTGAATGCAAAATAAACTATTCCCAGAGAAATAAATATACAAACCCATTTCTTTTTAAACATTTAAGGACCATTTATTTTCACTGAACACATGGAAACATCTCCATCGCCACGACGACGTCTGACTCCTACACACACACACACACACACACACACACACACACACACACACACACACACACACACACACACACACACACACACACACACACCACACACCACACACACACACACCCACACCACACACACACACCACACACCACACACACACACACACACACACACACACACACACACACACACCTTTTCTTGGCCATGTTGCTCTGGTTTTAAAGGCTGAGGGTCAGAGTTCTTCCAGCTGGATCAGATTGAAAGTCTTTTCTCCAAATGTCTGCAGGATTCCTGTGATCAGAGTCCTTCTTCATCATCGTCTTCATCCTCGTCTTCATCAGTCCAGCAGGGTCTTTATTCAGTGCGACATTAATCCTCTTCCCCCTCCTTGTAAACGTTTCAATAAAGAGTCACTCAGTCACTCATCAGGAAATCTGCATCACAAAAACGTCCTTTACGTGTCCAGACGTCTATTCTTCCTCCTCCTCTTCCTCCTCCTCCTCTTCCTCAGCAGGTCAGAGTTCGAACGCAGGGAAGCAGGAGGCCTCGGGGTTCTCCAGCTCCGACAGGAAGTACACAGTCCCAGCCATACCTGAGGAAACAGAGCCACAGGTGAGAGATTGATTGACAGGTGATTGAGATAGATTTCAGCTGCGTTTTTATCTAACTATTCAAAGAGTTCTCTACGATCTGAAACTGAAGCTGCAGGGTCTCTATTCACCTGACTGATCACCTGACTGATCACCTGACTTATTACCTGACTGATTACCTGGTTTATTACCTGACTTATTACCTGACTGATCACCTGCCTGATCACCTGACTGATTACCTGTTTTATCACCTGACTGATTACCTGACTGATCACCTGACTGATTACCTGACTGATCACCTGACTGATTACCTGACTGATTACCTTACCTGACTGATTACCTGACTGATCACCTGACTGATTACCTGACTGATCACCTGACTGATCACCTGACTTATTACCTGACTGATTACCTGGTTTATTACCTGACTTATTACCTGACTTATTACCCGACTTATTACCCGACTTATTACCCGACTTATTACCCGGTTTATTACCCGGTTTATTACCCGGTTTATTACCTGGTTTATTACCTGACTTATTACCCGACTTATTACCTGACTTATTACCTGACTGATTACCCGACTTATTACCTGACTTATTACTGATATTGCAATTAGGATATAAGAGCGATGAATCATTTTATCATCGTAATGAATGAAAGAAATATTGAAATGACCATGTCATATATATCTGAAAGAGGATCTGTACCAGGTCTGTATGTTTTACACAGACTAAACACATATAGTGTTTCCTGCTTTTTCAATGAATTGATCCGCCGTGTTTATAAGCTGATATCCATGCCAAGATAGGGTGTATATATAAATATCATTATTTATTGGGAGAAACCAAGTATCTGACATTTAGCAGATATATAATAAAGTCAAAAGTCTAGCCGGTAGACAGGAAAAGGGATTATTTAATCGTCTGGTTTCTGACAAACTTTGATTATGATTATATTCTCACATTTTCATTAAGAGTACTATAATAAGGGTGATATGTATTTAAAGATAGGCTTCATACCAAGATTTATTGGGAGAAACTAAGCAAGTGTAAGTCAAATCAGACATACACATATATATATATAAATGTCTGCATCTCTAAATATACTGCATTTAGATAAGACACTGAAAGGCTTAACTACAGCGGACAACATTTAAAAGTAGGATATTATTAACATTTAGTGTGCAATTACCTCAGGGCTATTGATTTTAAATCCTAATTGAATTCTGGCTTCAGTACAAACTCTCCTGTTTACAGTCACTTTGCATTATGAGACACATTTTCTTCCCATATTTCAGTAGAATAAGGTCAATAAACCATCCCATATCAGTGTTTTGATCTCATGTATCCTCTGCTGGTGTTTGTCTCTGACGGACTGACGGCTCTCATCACAGAGCTGCTGCTGCATGGATCTACACATGATATTATCACATTTGAACGGAGGTGTTTGAAAGAGTTTTACCCTCGAACAGAGAGTAGGGTCTGTCTGGGATCCGGCAGCCGTGAGTCCCGTAGTCCAGACACCACTCTGCAAACTGAGGAAAACACACATTAAGGACCTCACTTAGTCTGATTACAGAATAACATGTTCTTACCGGACCCTTCATTACTTTCACATGCCCACTTTCTGCTTTGAAATCCTGGTACTGGCAGTATGTGTACTGGTTGTCCTGATGCATGCCTGCTGTCTCTTTATATCAAATGCTCTTATCTTTAATCGCTATATATTTTCCGCTGCAGGACGAATGAAGGATTCTGATTGGGCGAAGTAAGTGAAAGCATTTAAAGGCCGCCCCCCCTCACTGTCATTGTGATTGACTTGACCTGTCACACGCATCTACAACTCCTTCTACAGAAAACCCTCTTGGACCCTGAACGCCACCCTGATGGATTTCTCTGCTAGACTTTAAAGTGGAATAAGTGTTCTGCATCTCCACTCCCAAATAACACGGTTACAGTGTTGCAGGACTGAGAGACAGAGAAGGCTAGCATGATGGATAGTTTGCTAATGCAGCTGCATGTTAGGAAAAACCTGAATTGTGATTTTCTGATAAGATTGTCTCTTTCTACACCAACTTTGGTTCACAGCGCCGCAAGACTGAGACTTAGTTCTGCAAAAAATCAGAAACACTGGTCACAGAAAAATGTCCGTCATCAATAAAAACATTCTGGAAGATGCAGGATTAATAATAAATCTGAAGGGAGTCTCCTGCTGCTTTTATTCTGGAAACAGAGCTGCTTCCTGACTGATCGTTAACGGGCCCTGAGACTGCAGCTTGTAGGTATATTTATCTTTATAAAACGGACAAGTCAAATCAAGCAATCTGATTGGTTCTTAGCCGTGATATAATGAGCGTATACCACGGGTAGAATTGTAGTTACTTTTCACAACAAGTCAGTATCCCTCCGCGTCTGAGAAAAGCTACAACCGTTACAGCTGTTACATTACGTCCGTTAGGAAACTAACTAACTCACAAAGCATGTAAGGGATAATGTGCAGCAAGGACTTATTGACCGTTGTTAAGGGATAATGTGCAGCAAGGACTTATTGACCGTTGTTAAGGGATAATGTGCAGCAAGGAGTTATTGACCGTTGTTAAGGGATAATGTGCAGCAAGGACTTATTGACCGTTGTTAAGGGATAATGTGCAGCAAGGACTTATTGACCGTTGTTAAGGGATAATGTGCAGCAAGGAGTTATTGACCGTTGTTAAGGGATAATGTGCAGCAAGGAGTTATTGACCGTTGTTAAGGGATAATGTGCAGCAAGGACTTATTGACCGTTGTTAACGACGCTCACATCTGCAGAAAGAAGTCCGGTCGATTTAACTGTATACAGTTGGGCTGAAAAGCAAACTGTAACGGGGCAGAAACCCTCCTTTTTACGCAGCGGTCCAGACATAGACATCAAACGGCAACACATATTCAGTGTGCAGTTCCTTTGGCATCAGGGCAGGGATATCTAGATACTTCCCAAGGTTTGACATCATGAATTGAGCTACTTTTAAAGCAAGCAACAATGTTTTCAAATCTGTAATCAAAAAGGTCCGCAAAAACGCTATCGACCAATCAGATTGCTTGATTTGACTTGTCCGTTTTATAAATATATTTACATTTCGTCCGTTACGAAACAAACTTACAAAGCTTAAGATGGAAACATGTAAGGTTAACTTGGACCCCCGGGTGGCCTCACTATGGAGGAGTGGATTGAGCAGGGCCTATCTCCAGAGAGCACCTAAACCACGACATGCAGAGCTGCGTGAAGAGCAGGTAGACCAACTGGAGAAGAACCTCCATTCAAAAGCTTTCTGATGCGGGTCTTGAAACAAAGCAGAGACATGATGACCGTTAGTGGCCACAGGTGCGAAAGCTCTCTCCAGAGCTGCTGGAAGCCGAATCTCGGGGACCGGAGAAAGTGGAGCAATATTCTCGCCACGCCGAGCAACAGCCTGGAACAACCTCAACCTATACAAGTGACCTCGTGAGCCGTGCTACTGACGCTGGACAGGTTTTCAGAGGCTGCTCAATAAACGGCAACATACACATGAATGTGAATAAATAGCCAAATAATGGATCAACGCTCTCTGTCTAATATGTTCGCTAGCTCTTAGTGTTGTTGCATAGCAACCACCTCGCAACGGAGGGACTATTTTATTTTGAACATCATTATTTACTAATAAAAACTATTTAAATTAGAGTGTGTATTTTTCTTTCATATTGCCATATATGTATACATATATATATTTATATATATATATATATATTTAAATGTCCTCACCTTGCAGGCCCTGAACAGGTGCTTCCTCTCCTTCGTCCTCCGGTACAGGGACAGGAAGATGAATCCGTTCCCTGCTGTGCCGTGGCAGAGTCCGTATCCTTTCCTCAGGAAACCTCTCTGCCAGATCACCTCCGAGCAGTCTGACGCCTCCTTCAGGTACTTCTCCTCCTGGAACACCTGAGAGAGAGACAGGTGAGAGACAGACAGGTGAGAGACAGGTGAGAGACAGACAAGTGAGAGAGAGACAGGTGAGAGACAGGTGAGAGACAGACAGGTGTGAGAGAGAGACAGGTGAGAGACAGACAGGTGAGAGACAGGTGAGAGACAGACAGGTGAGAGACAGGTGAGAGAGAGACAGGTGAGAGACAGGTGAGAGACAGACAGGTGAGACAGGTGAGAGAGAGACAGGTGAGAGAGAGACAGGTGAGAGACAGACAGGTGAGAGAGAGACAGGTGAGAGACAGACAGGTGAGAGAGAGACAGGTGAGAGACAGGTGAGAGAGAGACAGGTGAGAGACAGACAGGTGGGAGACAGACAGGTGAGAGACAGGTGAGAGAGAGACAGGTGAGAGACAGCCAGGTGAGAGACAGACAGGTGAGAGACAGGTGAGAGACAGCCAGGTGAGAGACAGACAGGTGTGAGAGAGAGACAGGTGAGAGACAGACAGGTGAGAGACAGACAGGTGAGAGAGAGACAGGTGAGAGAGAGACAGGTGAGAGACAGACAGGTGGGAGACAGACAGGTGAGAACATGCATATAGATGTGAAACCACGAGTTGATAAACATGTGAGATGCTGACAGTATGTTGAAGCAGATCTTATTGTGTACCAATGCCTCCTGTCATCCTGTGCGTTGTGTAGGAGAGATCTGAGTGAGACGTCTACTTTGAGCCCATGCTTGTTCATGCTTTGACTTCTCGTCGTCCTTAATACTGTGAAGCGCAGCACACTGGCCTTCTAGCATCCAGACTGCTTTTAACACAGTCTATATTAAGAGATCAAATAACAACATTTTGACCTTTAGATTTCTACTCCCAGCTCTGCATGCCACTCTAAATGGAACGCATTTGCAGACAGACTTTTATCCACGTGTCTGTTAGCAGTGTTCTCTAGAAGTAGATTGTTGTTTCTCTCTCTCCCCGCATGTTAAAGGTCCACGATGCTGTCACTATAGAACATAACGTTACACCGTGCATCGTCTCATGTTTATACTTCTGTTTAACTCTCAGGCATGAGATGAGAAAACATCTCAAACTGATTGTGCGTCATTTGAATTATTCATTAGCAAAATGAAACGCTCTTCATGCAACAACAACAACAACAACAACAACAACAGAAGAGACAGTGATCAGCTTTGTTCTCAGAGAGAGGGTGTGTGTGAGTGGAGTGTTATTGGGAGTGTGGTGTGTGTGTGTGTGTGTGTGTGTGTGTGTGTGTGAGAGGAAGAGACATCCGCTGCCAACGGCATCACTAATGAGCCACAATGCATTACTGCAGTGTGTGTGTGTGTGTGTGTGTGTGTGTGTGTGTGTGTGTGTCTAGGCTGTTAAAATTAATGGCTGGTGTTCCGTGAGGACGATTTATAAACTCCCTCTTTGTCATAATCTCCTCACAAGCTCTGCAGAGACTTGATGAAGAGTGTGTTTAATAAAAAGATGACACACTCTCACAGGTAACCCCTCACCTGGTAGGCCATGAGGAGTGTGTGTACAGGTGTATTAACAGCTGATAGTGTGTGTACAGGTGTGTTAACAGTAGATAGTGTGTGTACAGGTGTGTGTACAGGTATCTCACCTGGTGGGCCATGAGGAGTGTGTGTACAGGTGATAGTGTGTGTACAGGGGTGTGTACAGGTACCTCACCTGGTGGGCCATCAGCAGTGTGTGTACAGGTGTGTGTACAGGTGTCTCACCTGGTGGGCCAACAGCAGTGTGTGTACATGTGTGTACAGGTGATAGTGTGTGTACATGTGTGTGTACAGGTGTCTCACCTGGTGGGCCATCAGCAGTGTGTGTACAGGTGATAGTGTGTGTACAGGTGTGTATACAGGTATCTCACCTGGTGGGCCATCAGCAGTGTGTGTACAGGTGTGTGTACAGGTGTGTGTACAGGTGTGTGTACAGGTATCTCACCTGGTGGGCCATCAGCAGTGTGTGTACAGGTGTGTGTACAGGTGTGTGTATACAGGTATCTCACCTGGTGGGCCATCAGCAGTGTGTGTACAGGTGTGTGTACAGGTATCTCACCTGGTGGGCCATCAGCAGTGTGTGTACAGGTGTGTGTACAGGTGTGTGTAGAGGTGTCTCACCTGGTGGGCCATCAGCAGTGTGTGTACAGGTGTGTGTAAAGGTGTGTGTACAGGTGTGTGTAGAGGTGTCTCACCTGGTGGGCCAACAGCAGTGTGTGTACAGGTGTGTGTACAGGTGTGTGTACAGGTATCTCACCTGGTGGGCCATCAGCAGTGTGTGTACAGGTGTGTGTAGAGGTGTCTCACCTGGTGGGCCATCAGCAGTGTGTGTACAGGTGTGTGTACAGGTGTGTGTAGAGGTGTCTCACCTGGTGGGCCAACAGCAGTGTGTGTACAGGTGTGTGTACAGGTGTGTGTACAGGTGTGTGTCTCACCTGGTGGGCCATCAGCAGTGTGTGTACAGGTGTGTGTACAGGTGTGTGTAGAGGTGTCTCACCTGGTGGGCCATCAGCAGTGTGTGTACAGGTGTGTGTAGAAATGTCTCACCTGGTGGGCCAACAGCAGTGTGTGTACAGGTGTGTGTAGAGCTGTCTCACCTGGTGGGCCATCAGCAGTGTGTGTACAGGTGTGTGTAGAGGTGTCTCACCTGGTGGGCCATCAGCAGTGTGTGTATGACCCCCGGCGCTCCGTGGCACCACTGAACCAACCGGTCGCTCTCGTTGCTCAGAGACGACGGGAAATTCCCCGAACGAAACTTCTTATGACGAACGTAATCGATGCTCGGACGAACGAACTCTGAGAGAACGTCAGCCGGGACTCTGGCTCCAGGCTGAGAGAGAGAGAGAGAGATATACATTTTATATATATATATATCTCATATTTGATTTTGTATTCATGTATTATAAACGAGTCTGTGTTCCTTGTAAAAAATGAAATCTTGCTTGATGTTACATTGGAGCAGTTTGTTGATATGTAGCTGTGCACAGATGTTGCAACTATACACAGCTTAGCAATCATATGTGTAACTATGGTCATGCTAATGAAGCTATTGAATTGATGCATGTTGTATTTCTTGTATATCCTGCGTGTTGTGTTACCTGTGGTCACATGTTACCTGTATATCAGGTGTTACCTGCAGCAGCATGTAGATGCCTGCCCCCCCAGGTGTTACGTGTTACCTGTAGATCATGTGTTACCTGTAGATCATGTGTTACCTGTAGATCAGGTGTTACCTGTAGATCAGGTGTTACCTGTAGCAGCATGTAGATGCCTGCCCCCCCAGGTGTTACGTGTTACCTGTAGATCATGTGTTACCTGTAGATCAGGTGTTACCTGTAGATCAGGTGTTACCTGTAGCAGCATGTAGATGCCTGCCCCCCCAGGTGTTACGTGTTACCTGTAGATCATGTGTTACCTGTAGATCAGGTGTTACCTGTAGATCAGGTGTTACCTGTAGCAGCATGTAGATGCCTGCCCCCCCAGATGTTACGTGTTACCTGTAGATCAGGTGTTACCTGTAGATCAGGTGTTACCTGTAGATCATGTGTTACCTGTAGATCAGGTGTTACCTGTAGATCATGTGTTACCTGTAGATCATGTGTTACCTGTAGATCAGGTGTTACCTGTAGATCATGTGTTACCTGTAGATCAGGTGTTACCTGTAGATCAGGTGTTACCTGTAGATCAGGTGTTACCTGTAGATCATGTGTTACCTGTAGATCAGGTGTTACCTGTAGATCAGGTGTTACCTGTAGATTAGGTGTTACCTGCAGCAGCATGTAGAAGATGCCTGCCCCCCCAGGTGTTACGTGTTACCTGTAGATCATGTGTTACCTGTAGATCATGTGTTACCTGTAGATCAGGTGTTACCTGTAGATCAGGTGTTACCTGTAGCAGCATGTAGATGCCTGCCCCCCCAGGTGTTACGTGTTACCTGTAGATCATGTGTTACCTGTAGATCAGGTGTTACCTGTAGATCAGGTGTTACCTGTAGATCAGGTGTTACCTGCAGCAGCATGTAGATGCCTGCCCCCCCAGGTGTTACGTGTTACCTGTAGATCATGTGTTACCTGTAGATCAGGTGTTACCTGTAGATCAGGTGTTACCTGTAGATTAGGTGTTACCTGCAGCAGCATGTAGAAGATGCCAGTGAGCCCATGAGCCGCTCCCAGGTACTGCTTCCTGTGCCACTCGTACAGCAGAGGACAGCGCTCCGTCTTCTTCTGGTCCTGAGAGAGAGACTTCCCCGAGTCCAGGATCGCAGACACCACCTGAACACACAGAGAGAGAAGGGTGAGTGTGTGAGTGTGTGTGAGTGTGTGTGTGTGTGTGTAGTTTTTATGTTGTCCCCACAGTGAGTGAGTAACAGAAAGGAAAAGTTTTGTGTTGATGCAGCAGATTTACAGATATAAAAGGGAGCCTCTTTATATACGTACAGCACCCTTCACTGTTATACATCCAAATACACACACACACACACACACACACACACACACACACACACACACACACACACACACACACACACACACACACACACACACACACACACACACACACACACACACACACACACACACACACACACACACACACACACACACACTAGGAGAATGAAATAAACCTGGAGACAACATCTTGACATGAAGAAGAAATGAAAATTGTCAGAGATGCTTTAAGAGTCCAAAGAGTGTGAGTGTGTGTGTGTGTGCGTGTGTGTGTGTGAGTGTGTGTATATATAGGTGTGTGTGAGTGTGTGTGTGTGTCTCACCTGTGTGATGGTGCTCTCCTCCACTGTGTGCTCTCCCATCTCTCTGTTGACGTACAGCAGAGCGAACAAGAAGCCAGCGCGACCGTACAGGAGTTCATCAGAGAGGTCAGAGTCACTGAGGACTGAACTCTGGAGGAGCACCAGCCTACACACACACACACACACACACACACACACACACACACACACACACACACACACACACACACACACACACACACACACACACACACACACACACACACACACACACACACACACACACACACACACACACACACACACACACACACACACACACACACACACACACACACACACTAAATAACTCTCCTATCATGCAAAATGCACTTTCTATGTCTTCTCTACATCACCATGTGTCCCGGTGTGTCCCCGGTGTGTCCCCGGTGTGTCCCCGGTGTGTCCCCGGTGTGTCAGGAGACTCTCAAAGTGTCAGGAAATAAACCCCTCTCTCTTTTCCTCCGTACCCACATCTCTAAAAACGGGGGAACAACGGAGCTGATCCAGATTTGCTGCGTCATGACCACATTACTAAAATGTGGGCGGGCTTTACACCCACGGGCCAATCAGAAACGTTGCTGTCAGAAACAATGAGACATGTTCTGGAAGTGATATGGTCTGTGTTTACATTAGCATGCTAACACTCAGAGCTAACCTGTACTGGAGAGAGTATGTGTGAAGAAGCAGGAAATCAAAAGGAACTGATCTGTGATCTGTTTGGTATTTTGAGCAAAACACTTCAGAGACATGTTTTTTAAATATGTTTATATATCTGAGACCTGTAATAAATGCCTAAACACAGCACAATAGGAGCCTTTAACCCCAGGTGTCCTCTCACCTGTTCAGGCAGTCCTGGCTCTCCTCAGTGTTACTCAGCTTGTGATGAACCACAGCTCCCACAGCCAGAGGGCCTGCATCTCCACACAGGAAGGAGACCTTACGCCCGTTCAGGATCCGGAGGGTTCGCTTCACGTAGTCCAGCGCCCTCTGCAGGTGGGAGGATTCCTGGGAGCAGCGGTGCAGCTGCAGGTACAGCAGGGCGATGCCTGCAGACAACACTCAGGGGTTAGATTAGTATTTACAGTCTAGATAAGATAATAATAATAAACATAGACGGTCACATAAACACCTGAACTCTGAAAGAACATCCATAACATTCATCTGTTTGCAACTCATAAATATCAATATTCCAATTACTGTATATAGACTATTCTGCACTATTTCAATTATATTCTATTTTATTTTATTTACTTATAGACACAACTCAGGGATTAGAGACTTTATATTAGGACTTACAGTTAAATAACTACAAGAAACATAGCCGGTCACATAAGAGGAGACACATGTTATGCTATGATGGTATCAAAGCTTAATACAGCGTAATCCTAATGAAATGTAACTGCTGTATCCTGGGAATGGCATATCAATGGATGTGTGATAACAGATGTGTTCACCAAGGGTTTTATGACTCTACAGGAAGGCCAGGGAGAAGAAATGTTCTCTAGCGGGGTATCTGAACACCCAACTGTTCTTCGTAGGGTGTGAGTTTTGCTTATTGTCTTATAGTGTCTTTGAGTTTCTAGAAAAGCGCTATATAGATAGGACGACCACCTGGGCCCAAATGTTGTTGTGCTGTCATCTAATGTGCAGTAAAAAGAGCAATTCAATAAGTACAGGAAACATAGGCGGTCACATAATTAATGTAAAATGTCCAATGCGCAGTCGGTTTTGATAGCAGTCGCCATATTGTTGATTCCTGGGGCTTTTATTTTTGAGAAAGAACCGTTAAATCAAACTTCTTATAACAAAAGTTTGTTCACAGGTGTATCGTGCTGACTCACCTGTCCAGCCGGTGTAGGTGGAGAAGTCGTGAGGGTCGGCTGTCTTCAGACCTTCCTCCATCTGCTGCAGCAGGTCTTTAATCTTACTCTGGACCTTCTTCTGGAAGGAAGCGCTCACCTGAGGAACATGAACAAGTTACAGACATGAAGCAATAAACCTCTGCGCTAACTGCTTATATTCTGGACTACTATTTGAAATACTATATGCATGCTCTTTATCTAACAGTGTTCTATGTGTGGTCTTCACTTGGCTGTAACACTCCCCTCTGCAGCAGGACTAATGAAGGATTCTGAAACCATAACAAACCTGAGCTAGCCCAGCTGTTAGCCTGTTAGCATGGTGTTAGCTCCTTAGCCTGTTAGCTCGTCGTTAACCCCGATATAAGGTGTTATAAAGCGGCTCCGGAGCTCCTCACCTTGCCCTCCTCGTCCAGCGGCTCGTTGGCTCTCTCCTCGGATCCAGAACCAGACCCTGCCTGGTCCACGTAGTCCTGGTTCTGGTTCTGGAAGAATCTCTGCTCCTCCATGTCTGATGAACTCAACTGCTTCAGCTTAGACACCTGATCGCCCATCCTACGGGGGCCGAAGAGGGACATACACAAAATCGCGTTTTTTAGGAAATGCAGTTTTTAGATTGAAAACTGACCACAGTTACTAAAATAAAAATAAGTCAATTTAAAATAAGTTATGATTTAGCAGCACTAAGCAGAAGTGCTCTCACAGCTTTATTTTAATTTCAGATTTCATATTTTGCAGATTTCTCCTCAGAATATTAGTTGTTTCCACCAATATTATCTCTTCTCTTGCACTATTTCATACGTCTTATCTGTTTTATTTGGTCTGTGTCCTACATGTATTCGTGTTGCTCTGTTGGAGGAGGACTTCAGTTTTTCATTGTCATATCTCCGCTGAAGCTGCTGAGCACATATTAACGTCTATCTGGGCAAACAACCCCAATAACATCGGGTATATTTGCCATTGCATCGTATTATTTTTACCAGGATCAGAGACAAGTTTGTAGTTTGTTGAGCTTAAAATACAAATAAAAAACTCACAAATGTCTCCTTGTGTCGACTCGGCTTTCACACAGACCACAATGCTCACTGATAATAATTTTAAAAAAGCATGCATATCATTTGTAATATCTGTGGTATTGTGAGCACATGAATATGCATCAAATAAAAACCTTATCAAGTGTTTCTGCAGCGATGAAAAGCATCATGTTCACAATGAGACGAAACGATAA
Organism: Dissostichus eleginoides; assembly: GCA_031216635.1. Classification (NCBI taxonomy): domain Eukaryota; kingdom Metazoa; phylum Chordata; class Actinopteri; order Perciformes; family Nototheniidae; genus Dissostichus; species Dissostichus eleginoides. The sequence goes on from CM062285.1 coordinate 460,592, forward strand.
TAATGCTGCTCTATCGATCTGTTCTCCAGCCACTGCAGCATTGTTCCTGCAGGACATTAAATATCTGCAGGTTGAATACAGCAGGAGAAAGGAGGAGGAAGAGGAGGAGGAGGAAGAGGAGGAGGAAGAGGGGGTTTCTTACCTTGATATATGTACCGGCAGTCTGTCTCTCAGCGGGGTTTCTGAGCTGTGGATCCGGGCTGCAGACTCCTCTTTCCCGCAGCGGATCTCTGCATCCCCGCCTCTCTTCTGGTGGAGGATGAGAGAGGAGCGGAGTCACAGCATAAAGGAGGTGCAGGAGGAGAATAAGGAGGTTCAGTAAGAGGAGGAGCAGACTGCCATGTGTTTATTCTCTGCTTTGCATCCTCTCTCTTCCTCCGGAGCTCAACAGACCGGCTGCAGGGGGAGGAGCCTCTTCCTCCTCTTCCTCCTCTTCCTCCTATTCCTCCTCTTCTTCTTCTTCTTCTTCTTCTTCTTCTTCTTCTTCTTCTTCTTCTTCTTCTTCTTCTTCTTCTTCTTCTTCTTCTTCTTCTTCTTCTTCTTCTTCTTCTTCTTCTTCTTCTTCTTCTTCCTCTTCCTCTTCCTCTTCAGAGACAGATGGTGTGAGATTAGAGACTCCAGCAGCTCCACCCTCTCCTCTCTCTTCCTCTCCAATATGCAGCGTCATGCAATCCTCCAGTGATGAAGGCTGTTTTCCTGCAGGATAAATAATCATGCTAGAATATTCTGAGCATCAGATAATGAGAGGTGAGGGTCAGCTAAGCTTTACATACATGTGTTTTAATTATGCACACATGTTTTCTAACGGAAGTAGATTTGTGATTGAAGTCAAAATCACTGTTGGCACAAAGAAACCTCCACCAATCAGGAGGTGGAGTCTCTCCTTTCACACTGTCTTTGTTACAGAAAGACATAAAGAGTTCACATTCAGCATCAACTCTAACTGTCCCTCATGAGTCACAATCAGTGCTCAATGAGAGGATCATAATTAAAATGAATCCCCATTAACAGCAGCTCCATGACCCTCTGTTTCTGCTCATTAGGGTAAGAGCCCGAGGAGTCTGATGGTCTTCTGCTGAGTGAACAATTCACACGGTCACTGGTTACTCTCTCCAGTTATATACAGTGTGTGTGTGTGTGTGTGTGTGTGTGTGTGTGTGTGTGTGTGTGTGTGTGTGTGTGTGTATGTGTGGCCTAGCTTTACTATCCTTGTGGGTACCTAAATCTGTTTGCACAGTCACGTGTGGGGACTGGCTTCCCTTATGGAGACAAAATGGAGGTCCCCATAAGGGGAATCATTCATTTTAGGGTGAAGACTTGGTTAGGGTTAGGGTAAGGGTAAGGGTTAGGGTTAGGGTAAGGGTAAGGGTTAGGGTTAGGGTTAGGGTAAGGGTAAGGGTTAGGGTTAGGGTAAGGGTAAGGGTTAGGGTTAGGGTTAGGGTAAGGGTAAGGGTTAGGGTTAGGGTAATGGTTAGGGTTAGGGTTAGGGTAAGGGTAAGGGTAAGGGTTAGGGTTAGGGTAATGGTTAGGGTTAGGGTAAGGGTAAGGGTTAGGGTAATGGTTAGGGTTAGGGTTAGGGTTAGGGTTAGGGTTAGGGTTAGGCATGTGTTGGTTATGGTTAAGGTTAGGATAAGTCTCCAGGAAATGCATGTAAGTCAATGTAATGTCCCCTGAAGTAATGTATACATGGTATGTGTGTGTGTGTGTGTGTGTGTGTGTGTGTGTGTGTGTGTGTGTGTGTGTGTGTGTGTGAGATGATATCCTGACTGCAGTGATGATGTTTAATCCTCAGACTCTGACACATGTCGGCTGTGAGAGAAACATCAGGAGTCAGAGGATCAGTCTGTAGAAAAAAACCTTTCAGACACATTTTGTATTTTAGTTTTATTCAAAATAAAATAAGCCAGGCTTTTAAACTCACTCCTTGCTTTGTAATATATATGTTTTTTGTATTACTTTTAATATGTATAGATATAAAAGTGCTTTTTGAATTGAATTATATTTACTTCTGCTTTCCTATTTGCATGCTTTAAAGGTGTGCATTAAAACGCTTGTGTTCAGACACTTGATTTTAGAATTAGGATTAAAGCCTGTATACTCTGTACTTTACACACACACACACACACACACACACACACACACACACACACACACACACACACACGTACACACACACACACACACGCACACACACACACACACACTTTATTATAGAGACAGCAGCACCCTCTAGTGGTGACTTCATGTTACTGCAACAATAAAGTCCTGATGTTAAAACAGAGAGACTTCACAGATTAGTCAATTAATCAATTAGTGCATCTACAGGAGAGATAAGTGGTGATATTAAATCATCAATCACCAGTTTCAATAACTTCTTTAGTGGCTCAAATACTCAGTCTAATCAGATTGCTCAACTGCTCCCCTCCCCCTCCCCAATACTTGTATTTAAAACACAGTATAACAAGGATTTTTGAGTTAAGACCGTTAAGACCGTTGCAGTCACATTTTCCTCCATGGAAACCCAGACGACTCGGCGCATGCGCATTGCTGTCGTCTACGGGGTTTCCGCAGGGTCTGAGCAGGGTCCCGTCACTGTCCCTGAGCGGCGCTGAGCGAATTTGTCGGACTTTTTGCGGACAGAAACATCCACGTGTGGCCGAATTTGGATGTGAAGTTGGGGATTCTTGGGACATTTGTCTACCTCGTTTGCCTAATCAGGTAAGTGTGTGTTTTACCTAACAAGGAATGTTAACACTAAAGTGCACTGTACTATTTCAACCAAAAGATAGATACAATGAGTTCACCACAGTTAGCTTTGCTAGCTTAGCTACAGATGGCGTTGAATTTATGTTCAAGCACCTGAATGCGTTTATAATGCAGTTTGATGGTGAGGTGACCGGTGTTATAAGTAAACCGAGCCAGACATATAACGCTATAACTTTACACACAGCATTGATTGGGATATGACCAGTGGCGAACCGTCAGGGCCTTCCAGGTATTCAGAGAATACCCTGGAACTCTCAGATAAAACAAACAAAAAATCGATTTAATTATATAAATAAAATGTAATAAAAGAGAATCGTATCTTTGTTGTTGATCTGTAATATCACAGTGTTACGTTGATTTGTTTGTCCTTCTCGGACCATGCACTACGCATTTCAGTGGTTTTGTGTTAGAAAAGAAAGCAACCAATCAGATCTTGTTCTGGGTCTCTGGGTAGAATATCCTTCATCCAAGGTATTCTGTATCCTTGATAGAAGGCTCTGGCCGTTGCACTGAATGAGAGCGTTTGGACTGACAGTCTGATCAACCAATCATATATTGATTTGTAGCCAATGGGCGTGTTCTTTCAGAGTTTCCCTCGGTTCCAGGGTACTTTCGAAGGCCCGGTAGTTCACTGGCTCGAGACAGAGGATCTAGATCAGGGGTGCCCAACCTTTTTTGAACCGAGAGCTACTTTTAAAGCTGCCAGTCTGCCGAGATCTACCGGTCCAAAGAGAGAGGCGTAGCCATTACTGACAGCCTGCTACCAGGTCAATACACACTGCTACTGAAACTGACCTTTGTACGATTAATACTTCATGAAATGCTGCAGATCCTTTATCTTACCTCTTTCTAATCTACACACATACAAGTATTTACCTGAAGCTACACAACAGTGTTGTTGATACAGAGTTGGAGTTTATTCACACGTCACACTACAGTGGGTCATGTTTTCAAGAAACATTGAACAGTGCTGCCACACAGGGAAAAAGAAAAGACACTGAACCCTTTCTTTGACATTATACAAAATAGTGTTGCTACAAAAGTATAAATTAGGCTTCTAATAAGACAACTCAGACCTGAAGCTACACAGGAACTGCTGCCAAAGTGCAATAAAAAAGACTACATAGAATCATTTTGTAGAGTATAAAAAGAAATGCCTTTAAAATAGGATGCAAGCAACACTAGTTTCTTAACCTGAATTGATAATAGACTATAATCAATTTAAACAGAACAGATCTTAATGTTTGCATTCTTATACCATTTTGTACAATAATTATAATGAATAAGTTCAAACAAACTCAAACGTACAGCTGATTAATAACGGTATCTAACTTGAGTTTTTATTATATCAAAAACCTGTTGAAATGCTAGTTATTTGACTGTCCCCAAAAAGCGCGTCGGCAGCCTCCAGGAATGCTTCTTTCACAACTTCGCCGTCTTTGAAAGACTTCATGTGTTTGCAGAAACGTGACGGATAAGATGCTCTGGGAGCAGCCTTGCTCTGGTTGTTGGGCCTGGTGGAAATGGACTGCTGTGCGTTTAGCTGTCCTTTCAGGTCCCTCCTTTTGGAGCGTAGGCAGAATCAGGAGGGAATTCCGTCTCGTAGCGTTTGTGCACTGTTTTGAAATGCCGCTCCTAAATTACCCTTCTTCGATAAAGCCACGCTCGCATTGCAGATGAGAGACAGATGGACTTTGAATTGGAATAGATACAAAAATAATCCTCCTCCCACTCGGAGTGAAAATGATATATTTTGGGCTTTTTGCTTCTGCCATAATTGTGGTCTTGTGTGTGCGGACTGTCACTCCTGTTGCCATGGACAACGTCAGCAAACTAGTGCCCACTGCCCACCAGCCACGCCCCGACACATGGGGTCACGCCAATCACAAAGCTTTGATGCGTTCAAGTGCATTATTCTGGCACAGGAAGATTATGTTATAGGACATTAACGATAAAACAGAATATTGTTGTTCTATTTTTAGACACATCTCGCGATCGACTGGGAATCTCGGTCGATCGCGATCGACTGGTTGGGCACCCCTGATCTAGATGAATGCGATCAAGCAATTCATGCCGTTTTATTGTTTTTAACGTTGAAATATAAAGTGCAACAGGTGAAGAGGAAGTTGTTGCGGAATTGTTGTGAGAACCCTATTCAAGACGACAATTCAGTGAAAAGACGGACATTATAATGCCGGGGGGGGGGGGGGGGGCGGCTGGGTGTGTGTGTCTACAGAAGGTCCAGTTGTGATAGACACGGTTCGCCACTGGATATGACAAAGTGACCGCTGTGTTGAAACCTAGCCTTGACTTGTATTTTTACAGGCCAGCCTTGTCCGATGTTGGGTTGAATACGGTTTCCCCGTCGAAACATGGCGGCGACATGTAGACCCTACAGCCTGTTCATGGCGGAAATGTATGTGTTATACATTTTCGCTGTGAGCCGTGTTCCTACGTTTGATACAGAACATGTGTGTGTGTGTGTGTGACGATACACGGAATGGGGGGGGTAGCGGTTAGTAACGTCTGTTTATTGGGGTAGCCGGCCGCCGGTGACTCTGACATTGTCGTGTTATGGCGCATTTCCACTGCAGGACCTCGCACAGCTTAGTACGGTATAGTTATCGCGCATGCCCACTACAGCGCGGTTTAAGCGTGCCGTGCCGTGCCCGGTCGCTTTTTGGTTGCGTTTCCACGAGGCGTAGTTCCGGCTAGCGGGTACTTTTTCACAGTTTTCTGGCTCTCCAAAATCGAGGTTCTTTCCGGGCCAACAACCGGGCTGAGTATGCTGAACTAGTGAGAGAATCGCTGGCAACTACAACAAGATGAACATATGTGACCGTGATTTAATTGTAATACACGTTTCTAAATGATGCCGAAGTAACAACATACTGATACCGGTTAGTAAACACCATGACTTAATGCTTTGACAAGTCTGCAGACAGACGGCAGGAGAAACACCTTTTAAAATGCATGTTTTCTGAATGGAGATCGGCTGAGCTAACGTTGTATATGCACCTGGCCTAACAAGGCCTAAAGGCGCATTTCCACTGCAGGGCCTCGCACGGCTTAGTACGGTATAGTTAGGCCTTTCTAGGCCTTGGTAGGCCAGGCTCACTTTATGTTTCCATTACAGTTTAGGAACTGGGGTAGCTTAAACCGCGCTCCGCGCTGTAGTGGAAATGCACAGGTCTTGTTGTTTGGTTGAGGGTAAAAAACATCTCAAACTTCGTGACTTTTCCTAAAACGGGTATATTAATCATCGAGTGAATTTTGGGGCAAGGGGAATTAAGAGAGAGAAAAAATATATACTTACCTATACCAAGCAACGCCTATTGTTTAGGTCACGCAGTCGCAGCTCCGTGATCACCTGAAGCTCAGCCGCTGTAACGGACCGGTGAGCGGACCAAACACACTTAGCTATTTTATCTACCTCTGGAACTAGCTAAACTAGTTATACATATGTTTATTCTTCACTGTCGGGTCACTCATTACTGCAGGGCCGGCCCTAGACATTTTGGTGCCCTAGGCAAGATTATGATTTCTCTCTCTAGTTTAGCATACTCAGCTCTGGTTGTTGGCCCGGAAAGAACCTCAATTTTATGGGGCCAGAAAATCTGGAAATAGTACCCGCTAGCCGGACCTACGCTAAGTGGAAACGCAACCAAAAACGGGCCCCGCACGGCTCGGCACGCTTAAACCGCGCTCCGCGCTGTAGTGGAAATGCGCCATTAGACTAAAGTGAACTCTCTAAACACTCAGAGAGTCCTTCACCTCACTGAGCTGTAGTTATCAGCCTCAATCCAACAACAATCAAACAAAAGAGGAGAGAGAGAGGAAAAGAGAGCGCTCCGTTTATTATACCGGTGTTATTATCTAAAGTGAATTTTGAATGAAGTAGTTAATATACTATTAGTGGTTTGTTTAAATGTATTAATTGTTTGGTTTTTTTTGTAGAAGAATACCATTTATTGATTTATTGTAAAATGAATCCGAACGTTTTGATCTGTTACGATGATCAACTGAAGCAATTTAAAAATGATAATTTTTAACTGAGTTTTAAATAGTGTTTCTGTTAAGTCCTACTAAGTATATAAGGAAAGGATGAAAACTAACGCGCGTGCCGACTGAACTGAATGTCCTATGTTTGGATCACATGCAGTGCAGATTTTGCCAATGTGCAAGCTCCAATCAAGAGACTCTTCTAAAACATTGTCGCCTTCGTCACGGAAAAGGTGTGAACTGGCCCTGTATTCACACTGCAAACTATACTATACCCTGCCCTACCCCTCCACTCCAGGCCCCTCCAACACACTACGCCCCACTTTCCAATCAGTCCCCAAAATTGTAATACCAGTTTTTTTCTTCAATTCAAAACATCCAAACTATCCCCTTAAGATGGCGCAGACTTTGAACAAGACAGCTACCCAGGAATTTGCTGCACAGAAAAAACATGACATTGTGGTTACAATCAAATGACGTTGTTTTGTTATTATGTTTTTAAATGAAGAACTTCATGGGATCCCCAGCAAAGACCTCCTGGGGACGTTCGGGGCAGCCTTTCACAAACATGTGCCTTGCCTGCTGAAACTGTACCGGGCTTTTGGACAGAAGATGGAAGACCTCTTGACTCATGACTTAGCAGAACTATAAAGAAATGACCAGAATACTACTTCGAAGAATTTAAAACATTTATTTAAACAAAAACTATTTGGAACATTTAAGAACAAGAAGAATTTAGGAACATATAAACACATATACAAACGGAGAACATTGAATACAAACGGAGAACATTGAATACAAACGGAGAACATTGAATCAAATCGTTGGCATCATTCTTCTAGGTATCCCCTCCCGACTGCGCCTGACTCTGCAGAGGTTGGAGAGTTTGTGGGGGCTTCCTTCCATGGGGGATAACAGGACCCTGCACCTTCTCTGTTGGCACACAAAATATAAAGCACTTTTTAATGAACTTGTCACGTTGGGATTCATACATTGTCATATTGTGCTATTTGAACAGTTTTTAATCTCAAAGAAAATCTAAATCTTTAATGCTATATTTTACTATAGTTTTTTGAATTGTGACATTTTGACTACCTTGGTCAATACAGCCCGGCTCCTGGTCCCCCTTTGGGTGCTCCCCTTCTTCCTCTGGTCCCACTCTCATCCTCCTCCTCGTCATCTCCCTTCTCTCCCCCTCGTCTCCCTCCTGTTGGATCATAAAAGAGGAAACAGTTATCTATCTATACACTGGACTACAAATGAGTAACTATACATGACTCTTGTCTTTTAATTACCTCAGACTGAGGCCGAGTCCTCCGAGTCCTTGACCTGGTCGTCTCCTCCTGTGCCTGTTCAAAAAGGAGACGACCTTTGCGGGCCTGATCCATGGTCAGGTCCATGGCGTAAAACTTGTCTGAAGTAGCCGTGTCATGGCACATTAGGCGTGCCATGAGACGGCGCTCCTGGGAGTCCTCCCCATGTCTGTCTCTGGCCTGAAGCAGACAAAGGCAGAAAAGACACAAGAGCAGAATGCAAAGTTTAGGTGAGGTAAAAGTGAGCACAGTAGATCAGTTACAGTATTACATTAGTGTCTTTTCACTTACAAAGGTTGCCACGGCGCTCCGCAAGCTCGTGAAGCTAGCTGTCCCCCTTCAGTGCATCTCCGACCAGGCGATCTGGAGGTGCTTGGTCAGGTCCCTGGTCGGGCTGAAGGTTGTATTAAAGAAGACATACTTCAAAATGTTTCCTCCTTTCGCCAACTTGGTTTTTATGGATGATGTCCATGAGCCAGCCGTATTCCTCGTCTGTGAGAAGCATCTTGGCCGTCCCAAAGCTTTCGTTAGTCTTGTGGTCCTCCAACTATTCCGAATCAGAATCACAATTAAGTTTACATAAGGAATGTGCCTTGAATATACTTTGAAGAAATAGGAGAAATCAAGTGTTTACTTTGATCAGGTAGTCATCCTTCTCCGTGCAGTGCACTGCCTGGCTGACCTGCACGTCGGTTCAGAAACACTCCAAGGCGGTGACCGTAGAGCGAGGCCAGGTAGGCAGCGACGTACCCGAAAAGCTTCCACTGGTCGATGCTGGTAGGGTTCTTTTCCAGTCGAGCTGCAATGACAAGGGAAACAAAAGATGTATTCTTTCATCCGTTTATTTGAATTGCTATTATATATTGTGGCGCAGTGTGATAAGTGTCGCCCCTTGATGAAGCCTGCTTGACTTACAGCCCAAAGAACTGTGAAGAATTACAGAAAAACGTGTTATGTTCATATAAGACCAAGTGTATTTTTGTCTCCACAAGGTCTGATCTTGACATGTCTGGTGTCTGTGGATGGGTATCAGTCTAGGCTCTGTAGGGGTGTGTGAATGAAGTCTGCCAGACAAAGCCTGTCTGAGTTACAGCCAAAAGAGTAGTGCAATTTTGGGACATCAAAAGTGTCACCTTAGTCAGAGTGGTATTTTTCAAAGTGTAAAGTGCATTCCTGAGCTCATACTTTGTAAATTAGTCCTGTTTAAAGGCTTGGTATAAAGAAAAGATTCCAAGCTTTCAGAAAATGTGCAGCAAGTGCAATTTGAGGCAGGTCAAGGGTTAGCGGCACACTGTTTAGTTTGGCAAATAGGCGTTTAAAGCATAATTCACATCTTTTTATTGGTCACTGTTTGTCCCCACAAGGTCTGACCTTGACATGCTTGGTATCTATGGATAGGTATCAGTCTACGCTGTACATGCTTGGTATCTATGGATAGGTATCAGTCTACTGTACATGCTTGGTATCTATGGATAGGTATCAGTCTAAGCTGTACATGCTTGGTATCTATGGATAGGTATCAGTCTAAGCTTTGTACATGCTTGGTATCTATGGATAGGTATCATCTAAGCTGTACATGCTTGGTATCTATGGATAGGTATCATCTAAGCTGTACATGCTTGGTATCTATGGATAGGTATCATCTAAGCTGTACATGCTTGGTATCTATGGATAGGTATCATCTAAGCTGTACGTGCTTGGTATCTATGGATAGGTATCAGTCTACGCTGTACATGCTTGGTATCTATGGATAGGTATCATCTAAGCTGTACATGCTTGGTATCTATGGATAGGTATCAGTCTAAGCTGTACATGCTTGGTATCTATGGATAGGTATCATCTAAGCTGTACATGCTTGGTATCTATGGATAGGTATCATCTAAGCTGTACATGCTTGGTATCTATGGATAGGTATCAGTCTACGCTGTACATGCTTGGTATCTATGGATAGGTATCAGTCTACGCTGTACATGCTTGGTATCCATGGATAGGTATCATCTAAGCTGTACATGCTTGGTATCTGGATAGGTATCATCTAAGCTGTACATGCTTGGTATCTATGGATAGGTATCAGTCTAAGCTGTACATGCTTGGTATCTATGGATAGGTATCATCTAAGCTGTACATGCTTGGTATCTATGGATAGGTATCATCTAAGCTGTACATGCTTGGTATCTATGGATAGGTATCATCTAAGCTGTACATGCTTGGTATCTATGGATAGGTATCATCTAAGCTGTACATGCTTGCACATGCAGTCATTTTGAGCATGAAGTCCCATTTGCCTGTGAAATGGAAATGTGTGGAATTGTGAGTTGCCAGTTGACAAGAGGACCTGGATTGTAATTGTTATATTTGTTTATTCTTAAATTCTTTGATTGTGCTGAAGAGGCTGAGGCCTGATTTATCACAAGGATGTCAGGTGTGTGAATCCTATTTTGACCTGATGGATAAAAGCAGAAACCATCCTCAGAATCTGTGTTCAGAGGCCATCATCACTTTCTGTTTAAAGCAGCTTTGCTAGATGTTTATTATGTCAAGAAATGTCCTTAACTTGTGTTTTGTTGCAAAACGTGCATTTTTTCAAATCCATATCTTCAGCATGTGAAGAATGCATCAACGTCTAGCAAAGCTGCTTTAAACAGAAAATGATGATGGCATGGGGTCTGCGAGACACAGAGGAACTCAGCCTGAGCACACACACACACACACTCTAGGGGTGTGTGGTGTGTGTGTGTGTGTGTGTGTGTGTAGCTTTTAGCTCATTTCTATCTGCAGGTAGACACAACAATCAAACGTGTGTGTGTGGAAATCTGTTACGTATACCCAAGAAGTAAACAATGGAAAAAGAGAAATGTCCAACGAGGCGTTCAGGGGCAGCAGAGACAGGTCTTCTCTGTGTTAGAGTTTACTCTCTACAGGGTGCACTTTGAGGGTTTGAGACTCTGCAGACCGTTTACAGAAAAAGCTTCATAACACACAAGGGGACGGGTAATAACCGGAAAAGCATGACATGGGCCCTTTAAGAGAGAGAATGTTTTGTGTGAATGTTTTGTGTGCTAAAGTGGACAAAAGATGTACAAAATGTTCATATATTTGAATTAAATCGTAATAAATAACTGAATAATTAATGGTCTCTTTATTTGTTTGTTCATTTTAGTTTATTTTCGATGTCTGACATCAATGTTGATTCAATGACTTTTTGCTATCTGATAATAACATTGTTTCAATGTATAATGCAACGCATAATATACTAGTGGCACCGAAGTGGGCCGGTCGAGACGCCCGGGCTGATCTTTAGTCCCAGTCCGCCCCTGCCCTATTCATTACTGACATTAACATCATTGTTAAGTTAACTAAATGGGGGTCAAAGTTCCCGGCACTAAGTACTCTTTTTGGTGTGAACGCGACATAAGGGGTACTAACGGAACTAAACGGGAAAAGTACTCCGGTGTGAACGCAACGCGCCTATTGTTAAGTTACAGGTTATGTTTAAATATGCGAAGGAGGCGTTATGTAAAGCTAAGTGTTGGTGAGTTTAGGAGAAATCTGCAGACACAAAGTTAGTAATAACTTTAAGAATAATAAATAAGTTCTCCACTCGTCTGAGAGAAGACTATGAGAGTTAGATAAAAACATGGAGCAGAGCATGAATTAATAAATCATCTTCTGCCTCTGGCGTGTTTCTCTTTCTGAAGCGCTGCTTTAATCAATAATGGAAATACCTGTCAGCTGCAGACTGAGACCGTGAGGACATGCCTCCCATCAATAATCAATACCTCTCTCTGTGGAGCACAAACTCTCTCAGATAGTTTATACAACTGAGTTTAACCCGAGGAGGAAAGACCCTGAACATCATCTTATATGAGATAAGAGCACGTTCCTGTTTAATAATATATTAGTATTTATTTTACATTTAACAACTTCAACATCAGTTTTGGACTGTGGGAGATCGCAGTTCCTATTTTCTGACATTTTAAAGAATTATTCTTCATAAATAAGTTATATAAATAAATACCTAATCTTGATAATAACATCATGAACTCTGATGGGCTTCACTTCACTGCTCATCATTACACAAACTCTCCTAAAGGGTTTTAGAAATGTGAATTCTCCACCATTTCAGGCGTCATTTACTTCCCATTACTCTAAGGTTTGAAAGTCAATCCGTTCACTTTAATATTTACGAGTCAGCAGAATTTCAAAGTGCAGCGTCACTGTTTTACATCTAATGTCTGACAGCTCGGGACTTTTTAAATCCATCATTTAGAATTAATTACTAATGCAGTAGCTGCACTTACAACCACTTAACAACATATCTATCTTTCATAACTCCAATCCATTTTATTTCTATCGCACATTTAAAAACAACAGAGCTGAACAAAGTGCTGTACATCAACAGCTGCATAAAAACACAGCATCATGGAAAACAGACAGGACATGAAAGTAAAACACGAGACACTGAAACCAGATCAGAAGCCACAGACTGAGACTCTCCTACACGACCAAATGTGAAAGCACAAGGGTCACCTGGCCTGTAAGAGCAAGTCTAACCTGGAGGAGCAAGTCTAACCTGGAGGAGCAAGTCTAACCTGGAGGGGCAAGTCTAACCTGGAGGAGCAAGTCTAACCTGGAGGAGCAAGTCTAACCTGGAGGGGCAATTCTAACCTGGAGGGGCAATTCTAACCTAACCTGGAGGGGCAAGTCTAACCTAACCTGGAGGGGCAAGTCTAACCTAATCTGGAGGAGCAAGTCTAACCTGGAGGGGCAAGTGTATCCTGGAGGAGCAAGTCTAACCGGGAGGAGCAAGTCTAACCTGGAGGGGCAAGTCTAACCTGGAGGGGCAAGTCTAACCTGGAGGAGCAAGTCTAACCTGGAGGAGCAAGTCTAACCTGGAGGGGCAAGTCTAACCTGGAGGAGCAAGTCTAACCTGGAGGAGCAAGTCTAACCTGGAGGGGCAATTCTAACCTGGAGGGGCAATTCTAACCTAACCTGGAGGGGCAAGTCTAACCTAACCTGGAGGGGCAAGTCTAACCTAATCTGGAGGAGCAAGTCTAACCTGGAGGGGCAAGTGTATCCTGGAGGAGCAAGTCTAACCGGGAGGAGCAAGTCTAACCTGGAGGGGCAAGTCTAACCTGGAGGGGCAAGTCTAACCTGGAGGAGCAAGTCTAACCTGGAGGAGCAAGTCTAACCTGGAGGGGCAAGTCTAACCTGGAGGAGCAAGTCTAACCTGGAGGAGCAAGTCTAACCTGGAGGGACAATTCTAACCTGGAGGGGCAATTCTAACCTAACCTGGAGGGGCAAGTCTAACCTAACCTGGAGGGGCAAGTCTAACCTAATCTGGAGGAGCAAGTCTAACCTGGAGGGGCAAGTGTATCCTGGAGGAGCAAGTCTAACCGGGAGGAGCAAGTCTAACCTGGAGGGGCAAGTCTAACCTGGAGGGGCAAGTCTAACCTGGAGGAGCAAGTCTAACCTGGAGGAGCAAGTCTAACCTGGAGGGGCAAGTCTAACCTGGAGGAGCAAGTCTAACCTAACCTGGAGGGGCAAGTCTAACCTGGAGGGGCAAGTCTAACCTGGAGGGGCAAGTCTAACCTAACCTGGAGGGGCAAGTCTAACCTGGAGGGGCAAGTCTAACCTAACCTGGAGGGGCAAGTCTAACCTGGAGGGGCAAGTCTAACCTAACCTGGAGGGGCAAGTCTAACCTGGAGGAGCAAGTCTAACCTGTAAGAGCAAGTCTAACCTGGAGGGGCAAGTCTAACCTGGAGGAGCAAGTCTAACCTGGAGGAGCAAGTCTAACCTGGAGAGGCAAGTCTAACCTGGAGGAGCAAGTCTAATCTGGAGGGGCAAGTCTAACCTGGAGGAGCAAGTCTAACCTGGAGGGGCAAGTCTAACCTGGAGGAGCAAGTCTAACCTGGAGGGGCAATTCTAACCTGGAGGGGCAATTCTAACCTGGAGGAGCAAGTCTAACCTGGAGGGGCAATTCTAACCTGGAGGGGCAATTCTAACCTGGGGGAGCAAGTCTAACCTGGAGGGGCAAGTCTAACCTAACCTGGAGGGGCAAGTCTAACCTAACCTGGAGGAGCAAGTCTAACCTGGAGGGGCAAGTCTAACCTGGGGGAGCAAGTCTAACCTGGAGGAGCAAATCTAACCTGGAGGAGCAAGTCTAACCTGGAGGAGCAAATCTAACCTGGAGGAGCAAGTCTAATCTGGAGGAGCAAATCTAACCTGGAGGAGCAAGTCTAACCTGGAGGAGCAAGTCTAACCTGGAGGGGCAAGTCTAACCTAACCTGGAGGAGCAAATCTAACCTGGAGGAGCAAGTCTAACCTGGAGGAGCAAGTCTAACCTGGAGGGGCAAGTCTAACCTGGAGGAGCAAATCTAACCTGGAGGAGCAACTCTAACCTGGAGGAGCAAATCTAACCTGGAGGAGCAAGTCTAACCTGGAGGAGCAAGTCTAACCTGGAGGGGCAAGTCTAACCTAACCTGGAGGAGCAAATCTAACCTGGAGGAGCAAGTCTAACCTGGAGGAGCAAGTCTAACCTGGAGGGGCAAGTCTAACCTAACCTGGAGGAGCAAGTCTAACCTGGAGGGGCAAGTCTAACCTGGAGGGGCAAGTCTAACCTAACCTGGAGGAGCAAGTCTAACCTGGAGGGGCAAGTCTAACCTGGAGGGGCAAGTCTAACCTGGAGGGGCAAGTCTAACCTGGAGGAGCAAGTCTAACCTGGAGGAGCAAGTCTAACCTGGAGGAGCAAGTCTAACCTGGAGGAGTACGTTCCATACTTTTTGAGCTGCAACAGCAAAGGCTCTGTCTCCTCGCTGCTTTAGCCTTGATGTAGGGACGACCAGAAGGAGTCTGTCAGCCGACCTCAGTGACCGTGTGGGTGTGTGTGTGTGTGTGTGTGTGTGTGTGTGTGTATGGCTTTAAAATATCTGCCAGACGGTGGGGCTAAACCGTTTAGGGCTTTGTATGCAAACAGTAACATTTTAAATCGTATTGAAAAGGAATCTAGCTTCGATTCAACCAACGTTAATATCTAGGCCGTCTCCGATACCGAACTCCGGTGCTGATAAGGCTCCGGTGAACGGCCGTCCAATCTTTTTAGGACTAACCCCCCAGAATCTACACGCAAGATCACCGTAATCTGTTTACGGGGGCGTTTACAGCGTGGCCTCTAACACCGAACTGCCCGTCGTATCACTATGTTAGGCACTCCAGCCTCGGATGTCCGACCGCTAGGATAGCAAAAACGGAGTGTATGGTGTAGTAGGTGTTGGTGGGCTGGTAGAACCCCAGAGCAGTATTTAAACTGCCCCTGGAGGAGAAACCCTGTGTCGTTGGGAGACCCCTTGCTAATTAGGGCAGCTTCAGGACCCACAGTCCCTAACCCCCAATGTTGATCCCCTTATACCAATTAAAACAATGCAAATGTAATATCAAACCCAGCCAGAGTCAAACATTAATATCACAGCAGTGATGTCACCACATCAGCAGAGCATATGTCATATTTCAACATTAATCAAAACTACATCAACCACAGTAACCACAGTGAAACTACAGTTTAACCTTAGCAGAGTTTCTATCCCCTAAAACAATTCAAATCCAAATCATCAACTAATGTCAGCCTTTTCCAAGGAAGGGTGTTTCTACCTCACTCTGAGACCAAGCAGATACCTTCAGAGACCACCACAGAGACCAGGAGTTGGGTCGAAGTGTACAAAGTACAAACCGGTTTTATTAAGGTTTTAACAAAAATTGAGGATTAAAAGAATCCTTAAAAAATAACAAAGACACCAAGTCAAAATACGAAAGCCACAGGTTCATGCTTGAGGCCCAGGGCCTCAGAAAACTTCCCCCAAGCTCTCACGCCTCAAACAGCCTCAAAAGCCCCCCTTTCTCTTCACACATCATCTTGTATAGTCTCTTGCCTCCTCCCTCTCTGCATCAGGTGGTCTCCCCTTTTCTCTCTTTGAGGGAGAAGGAGGTCACATATGTTCAACTTTGACTTAATGAACAATTACAAATGGAAAGTTAAATTAAAACAAATAAAGACTTTGTAGTAATGATATGCAATTTTAACGAGAGGGAGAAGCAGAACACATTGTCAATGTCATGTCTTTAGAATCAAGTTTTTTCTTTAAACATTTAATTTCAAATATGCAAACTTTATACTTTAATTCATTAACAGAGCCGTCAACAGAGACAGTAAGGACAGCTTGTCTCTGATTCGCTGGCCCAGGAAGTTGATTCGAGCCTGTGTGTAGGTCGCCTGCATCCTGTGCCTCATTGTCTTCATACCGGCTGTAACCACTCTCAAGGTGTCAAAAACCACAAGCGCCTTCTCAGAGTTGTGGCTGGAACTTTTACGCTGTTATTGCCCCATCTAGAATGCGTAGTGCGCATAGGTCTAAAGTTCAGAATGTTCTTTCACATGCCTGGTTTCACACGAAAAGACATGATGGAAACATACATCCTTTCTGTTCACAGCCAATTCAGCATCTTTTTATCCATGGTAAGCTTAATAGAGGAGGTGAGGTAAAGGTCAGGCCTGACACGGCCACTGAAACAGCAGAACTGTCAACAGTATTCTCAAACTGACCGGTAGCCAGTGTAACGAGGCGAGTACAGGCGTAATATGTTCGGGCCTGCCTGTCCTTGTAAGGAGGCGCGCAGCAGCATTCTGGACCAGCTGTAGGCGGGACAGGGAAGCCTTGGTTACTCCAATGTACAGAGCATTGCAGTAATCCAGTTTAGTGGATATAAAACAATGTATTACTTTCTCAAAGTCATTCAAAGAAAGGAAAGGCTTGACCTTTGCTGAAAGTCTTAGCTGAAAGAAGCTGGATTTGACCACAGAATTGATCTGTTTGTCTTGTTTCAAATCACGATCAATCCGTACACCCAGGTTTGTTTCAATGGTTTTCACACATGGGACAAGAGAATCCAGCACAGGCGGGGCATTGGGGCCACCACTGGGTCCAAACATTATCACCTCGGTCTTTTTTTCAATGAATTTTAAAAATGTCAAGGCCATCCAGCTCTGATGTCCTGCAGACAGTCAGACAGACGTTGCTGAGGGTTCGGGTCATTTATTTTCAGGGGCATGTAGATTTGCGAGTCATCTGCATAAAAATGAAATGAGACGCCATATTTTTGAATAGCCGCTTTCACACCAAGTACTTTGCCGTACTTAGTGCCGGCACTTAGTACCCCGGCACTTAGTACCCCAGGGCACTAAGTACCAATCGCGTTCACACCGGAGTACTTTTCCCTGAGGGAAGATTAGGCAAATGAGCCGCTGACGTCACTTCGTCTTCTTCTGCTTTGGGTTTACTGGCAGGCCGCAAACCACTTCACGGCTTGATACTGCCACCCGAAGTCCCCGGCCGGAAGTCCCCGGAGTTGGGGAAGGCTTCAGTAGAAGCTGCTGGGACTCCCAGCAGCTTCTACTGAAGCCTTCCGAGTAAATCGCCAGAACGCCGACACCTCCTCATCTCCACCGCTCCCATGCTTTCTTTTGTGTTGCCATAAGTTAGTCTCTCTCCGTTTGTGCGCAGGGATAATGCTAATGCTAATAATGCTAATGCGAGGATAATAAAATGGCGGCTCTACAAACATTTCAGAGTTTTACGGGGCGTGGTTTGCAATTCGCCCAGCCAATCAGAACTGGGGCACTTTTTTCCCCCAGGAGAGTACCAGCTCTCAGCAGGCACTAAAAATGGGGGTAAAAGTTCCCGGCACTAAGTACTCTTTTTGGTGTGAACGCGACATAAGGGGTACTAACGGAACTAAACGGGAAAAGTACTCCGGTGTGAACGCGCCTATTGATAGCGCCCATAACTGTTGCTGACTCTGTGTGTGTGTGTGTGTGTGTGTGTGTGTGTGTGTGTGTGTGTGTGTGTGTGTGGTGTGTGTGGTGTGTGTGTGTGTGTGTGTGTGTGTGTCATCCATACATTAATGAGGATCTGCAGAAGTGATGTTCTCACACAAACAAACCTGAGGAGACAAGAAACGCATGTGAAATAACCTGAAGGGTTGTTTGTGTGTGTGTGTGTGTCTACAGTGAATGTGTGTGTGTGTGTGTGTGTAGCAGTTTCTCTCCAGGGAAATCTGCCGGCCTCTGCAGCATCGACGACACACCCTGCACAGAATATATAAATAAATGAAAACACACATATACTGTATATATACGACATATGTATATATATATATATATATATATATATATATATACACACAGGCCTGTGTGTGATCCTCAGGAGGAGCTGCAGCTCAGTGATTCATGACACACAAACACCAAAATATGTGTAATTATGTAGAAACTGAGTCCAGATCTCAGTCGACAGCGAGTGGAGGTACCAGGTGTGTGTGTGTGTGTGTGTGTGTGTGTGATAGCAGCCTCTACTTTAAGATGTACAGATACACAGAGACAGGCGTTGTAGTGAAACCGTGTTTCTTTATTCACACCATTTTCTACTCCAGCTATGTTAGAAGTTAACATACGTGTCAATCCTCTATTCCTATGACCTCTCATCCGTCTGTACACACTATATAAAAAGGTTATAATATGTTTAGAAACTGGAGGGTGGAGGATCAACATGTCTCCTTCTCCTCCACCCTCTGGTATTTTTTCATGAAACAAAAGACATGTTGAAGGCGTTATCCCCGCGGCCTGCAGGTATTAAAGCGTGACACACACCTGCTAACAACACGACACAATACACTCCAGAGTTTAAGCATTTCATAGAAACAAAAGAGAAGAAGATATTTACAGTGAGGTAAAACACATTGGTCTTTAAGAGGAGGTATTTGTGACCTTTTTAATATGTTAATTATGCTCTTTTGTTTCTCAGGACGACGTCTAGAAGCAGACATCGAAGCAGACAACCATGCAGAGGCACCAAATAAACATGATAAAGCTTTGATGCTACGCTGCAGCTGACCCCTGACCCCACTTCCTGTGTGTCACCTGATGGAGGCCCACTTCCTGTGTGTCACGGATGGAGGGCCCCCTGCTGGGCGGAGGTTCCCCCCCCCCTCACAGTGTGTGGATCTGCTCGCATAGATAGGTGTGTTCGATGCAGCTTTGCATAACGAGAGTACATTCACAGCTGAGTGAGGATAATATTCTGCTGCTGGCATAGATAGAGATAAACCCTCCACATTCAGGCCCTCCATCATCATCAAAACCCCAAGAGTACTTTCAGAACTCGTTAACAAACTGAAATACACTCCATTTAAGGATTCAAACCCAGGAGAACGAGTCAGACGAGGATCAGATGTAGAGAACGTCACATCGTCTGCATGCAGGGGCACCAGAGCACACTTTGCACCGTCAGAAATGCAGCTTTTCTTTCTTTCTTTGACTAATAATTTAGGATTTAGAAGCATCAATCTACCCCTGATCATTCTCCACACTCATTAAGAGTTCTTAGTCTTCAGATTTAAGCACTAGTCTAGGCCAAAATCCTTCAAATTCAAGCATGTAAGAGCATAGTTTGAGATAAAGAGAACTAGCCATAGCTCACTCTCATGCACGTTGATGCAGATTGTGCCAAAGACCAGGATTTCCCTCTGACTCTCAAAGTGTGCTCTGTTCCCCCTCTGTGCTCTGTTCCCCTCTGGGTTCGATCCTCTCATAGTTTCAGGTGTTTTTCTTTATTACCTGCTCCAGGTGAGCGGGTGTTTGTGTTTTTGAGGCCGGCTGCAGCGCTGTAGCTCGGAGAAACATCTGCTAACGTGAAATGAGCGGAGAGAGAAAAGAAGGCGAGGATCTGTACAGAAAGTCATCCCGTTAGAAAGAAAGAAGGCTGCTGGTGACTTTAAGACAGATGAAGGTCTCGTACCCGAGGTGAGCTTTTGTTGTTGCTGATGTCCCAGAGAATGACTTTATATGGATCTTTAACACATGAAGGTCTCCAGTCCAGTTTGGCCACTTTAGTACACATTAAACATTAAATCAGCACAGACCCTTTTTGTATTCAATATAGCAGCGAAATCCACTTCTTCCAACACCAGGATCTTCTGTTGTCCTCCAGATATTTACAGTAATGTTCTGCTGACCTTTTTTACATATCTAAGATTTCTTCTGCTTATGACCAACGTCTGCCGAGGAACCACTGAAACATCTCCTGATGACGGATATGTGACTTTACACATTTTGTACACTTTGAGAAGCTGCAGGATCCATGTGTGTGATGCACTTCTTTAGAAATACACCTCCTCCTAACAGACGGAGAGACAACTCTGCAGAAGGAGAGGGAGTACATGTCCAAATATACGATTAGAGATGGAAAGATTGGTAATACTTTAGGACGCCTCGTTGGATTTATAAAAGTGGAAAGAAACTGCAGAGAAAGAAACAAGGCGAGCATTTCTTTTTTGCCGCTGTTGTGATTTGTCCTTCAGTAAATGAGTAACTGTCCTAGTTATTTAATGACTGCAGGGAAGATAGAAACTGTAGGACATCAGGGTACATTTGGATAAATGAAATCAGATTGGAAGTGGACAAATAGTTAAAGAAATCTCCTAAATGGAGCATTTGTCCGTCTGCAAATATATAGGTGTCTTAGCTTCAAATCCCTTTAGGGAGAAGGACTCTGGGACGCCAGCGTCAATTTGGACTAATACAATAAGTTGGAAGTGGATAAACTAATCTAAATGTTGCAGGAAAGGAGCCAGGATGATCCGCTTGCTGCAGATGAGGTCCAGTTTATTTAGAAAAGCTGAAATGATATTGAGTTGTTGTCTCGTTAGGAGGAGGTGTAAGAAGAGGAGCATCAGCTGAGAGCTAGTTTAGATCCTCCTGCAGCACTTCACCCTCTAAAGGTTTTTGATATCTCCGACTCACACTCTTCTGAAAGGTGTGTGTGTCGTATTGACATGGCACAGAGATCAGATTCAGGCGATCTGAAGGTATTTACATCCAACACATAGCAGCACATCAACACTTTATGCATCATAAAGAAAGAGAAGAGGCGACAGACTGCAGGTTCAGAAGTGCACTTATTGCTGAACTCTAATATCTGAACTCTAATATCTGATCAATAAGATGAAGAGCAGCAGTCTGTCCAACACTTGAAACTAAATCAGGTGCTACATACATTTTTTTGTCCTTTAGATAGAATAATGACACTACCTTTATCATAGTAATTATATAATATTATATATAGATATCTTTTTTCATAAAAACAGAACAGAAAATGATAAGAGCTGTCTCTTATGTGTTGGTCCCTTAAGGCTCGGCTGAAACGTCCTTTTTAAATCTGGTGGTTTTTTACATTCTAGTAGAAAAAGACCTCGCCACGAAAAAAATAATAAAACAATAAACACAACCTGGAAAATCTATGGCTTAGTAAATCTCCGTTTGCTATATTTAGATGGATGTAGTCTCAGAGAAGAACCAAACACTGAAATGTCCTGTTTGTGGAGAAGCTGAGTTGGATTTATGGCACCAGAGTGGCGGGGTGCATAGTTCACGTGCACAGATCAGCGTGCACGTGAGGGTGTTTGTTGAAGTCCACGTGCGCAGATCAGCGTGCACGTGAGGGTGTTTGTTGAAGTCCACGTGCGCAGATCAGCGTGCACGTGAGGTTGTATTAAAGCACGGTGTAAGGCATGGCGGCAGCTGAGAGCAGTCTCTGTTTCTGAAGATTTTGCATATGTTGCAGCATGTTGCCCAGAATGAATGAGGTCATCGTGTCCACTTTCTGTTGCTAAATAAGGAAAGAAAACCTTTAAAAAATGACTCAATAAATTAAACTGAGCTGTCCGCCTCCCTGCGTGTAAAAGAAAAAGTTAAAAAAAGATGTTGATGATGATGATGATGATGATGGTGGTGGTGAGGAAACCTGCAGCTCACTGTGCTACTGACACTCAGAGCAGGGCTGCAAACTGATGCTAACTGCTGCTAACAGATGCTAACGGCTGCTAACAGCTGCTAACGAATGCAAACAGCTGCCAACGGCTGCTAACTGATGCTAACTGCTGCTAACGGCTGCTAACGGCTGCTAACGGCTGCTAACGGCTAACAACTGCTAACTGCTGCTAACGGCTGCTAACTGATGCTAACTGCTGCTAACGGCTGCTAACGGCTGCTAACGGCTAACAACTGCTAACTGCTGCTAACGGCTAACTGCTGCAAAGTAATGCTAACTGCTGCTAACAGCTGCTAACAGATGCTAACTGCTGCTAACTGTTGCAAACTGATGCTAACTGCTGCTAACGGCTGCTAACGGCTAACAACTGCTAACTGCTGCTAACGGCTAACTGCTGTAAAGTAATGCTAACTGCTGCTAACAACTTACGGCTGCAAACTGCTGCTAACTGCTGCTTTTAGACGCTAACAGCTATTAACAGATGCTAACTGCTGCTAACTGCTGCTTTTAGACGCTAACAGCTATTAACAGATGCTAACTGCTGCTAACTGCTGCTTTTAGACGCTAACAGCTATTAACAGCTGCTAACTGTAGACTATTTATCTGTGTCATCATCTTAAACTCTTTAAACAGGGGCTTTTTTTTTAGTGTTATCCCTGCATTAATATCATTTTTCAAACTGATGTTTTTGTCTTCACACATAATGCTATTTTGCACCAAAAAATAAACGTAACATGGTAATTTTTTTTGACCTTTTGCACCATTACAACCAATTACAGTATGTTGTGCTTATTTATATAAAACAACAATATAAACGCTTTGTCATCAAGACGAAGACGGGACACTTTGACAGAAGGCGGATACCAGATCCACTCTGTCACAATGAAAGCCTTACCCCGGGATTCCACCGGGTCCGTCTGCGCCGCGTTACGGCTGCGCCGCAGTTTTTTTCCGACCTCCTACAGCGTCAAACCCCACCGGGCGCGTTTCAGAAGCGGGGCGTTTGAGAAGCGGAGCGTCTTGCGTGCCGGCTCGCAGTTTTTGGCCGTAACGCGGCCGTAACGCGGCGCAGACGGACCTGGTGGAATCTAGTGGCCGTAACGCGGCGCAGACGGACCCGTTGGAATCTAGGGGTCAGACATATAATATTCTCAGGCGAGGGTTATACATTTGCATTTAATCATCACCCTTTCGGTGTGTAACAGCTAATGGCTTTAGGGGAATAGAAAAATAAATCTCCTGCACAAAGCATGTTGAACTAAATGTGCATTAGTGAATGTAAAGTATTAATTTGAAAGGACTAGAAATTGTTAAATTGAAATGAGGACCTGATAATTATCCTAGAACACTTTATAGGTACATCCAGTAAACTGTGCATCAGTATTCACTTTTAGATTCAGATATAAACCCCTGATATATTCACTTTTAGATTTGTATCCCTGACAGATTTACAGCTTGCAGCCCTGCTGAAGAGGAGGGAATTAGATCTGAGACGATGATGAAGAG
>CM062285.1:494052-504052 GCA_031216635.1 Dissostichus eleginoides
CTGTTCTATCTGTTCTATCTGTTCTATTTGTTCTATCTGTTCTATCTGTTCTATTTGTTCTATTTGTTCTATCTGTTCTATTTGTTCTATCTGTTCTATTTGTTCTATTTGTTCTATCTGTTCTAGCTGTTCTATTTGTTCTATCTGTTCTATCTGTTCTATTTGTTCTATCTGTTCTATCTGTTCTATTTGTTCTATCTGTTCTGTCAGTTCTATCTGCTCTATCTGTTCTCTCTGTTCTATCTGTTCTATTTGTTCTATCTGTTCTATCTGTTCTGTCTGTTCTATCTGCTCTATCTGTTCTATTTGTTCTATCTGTTCTATCTGTTCTATTTGTTCTATCTATTCTATTTGTTCTTTCTATCTGTTCTATCTGTTCTATCTGTTCTATCTGTTCTATTTGTTCTTTCTATCTGTTCTATCTGTTCTATCTGTTCTATTTGTTCTTTCTATCTGTTCTATCTGTTCTATCTGTTCTATCTGTTCTATTTGTTCTATTTGTTCTATCTGTTCTATCTGTTCTATCTGTTCTATCTGTTCTATTTGTTCTTTCTATCTGTTCTATCTGTTCTATCTGCTCTATCTGTTCTATTTGTTCTATCTGTTCTATTTGTTCTATCTGTTCTATTTGTTCTTTCTATCTGCTCTATCTGTTCTATCTGCTCTATCTGTTCTATTTGTTCTATCTGTTCTATCTGTTCTATCTGTTCTATCTGCTCTATCTGTTCTATTTGTTCTATCTGTTCTATCTGTTCTATCTGTTCTATCTGTTCTATGCCCTCTATCTGTTCTATCTGTTCTATCTGTTCTATTTGTTCTATCTGTTCTATCTGTTCTATTTGTTCTATCTGTTCTATTTGTTCTTTCTATCTGCTCTATCTGTTCTATCTGCTCTATCTGTTCTATTTGTTCTATCTGTTCTATCTGTTCTATCTGCTCTATCTGTTCTATCTGCTCTATCTGTTCTATGCCCTCTATCTGTTCTATCTGTTCTATCTGTTCTATTTGTTCTTTCTATCTGTTCTATCTGTTCTATTTGTTCTATCTGTTCTATTTGTTCTTTCTATCTGTTCTATCTGTTCTATTTGTTCTATCTGTTCTATTTGTTCTTTCTATCTGTTCTATCTGTTCTATCTGTTCTATCTGTTCTATGCCCTCTATATATCCATGTGGCTCTGCTGGAGGACTTTTCTCACAGCTCCACTGAAGCTGCTGAGCTCATGGTGAGAGAGACTTGGAACTTGTATCTGAGCTTTCCTGTTTCTCAAATACTGAATGTGGACACCAGGGATGAATAAAGGTCCATCTGATCCTCTCCCTCACAGCTGAGGCTCTGCATGTAAACCCTGAGTGCCATTGATACTCCTTCCCCTCTTTATTCCGGATGTTTCCTCTCACGATGTTCTCCTTCTTAATCTTGTGTGAATCTGAGCTGTCCTGTGTTGTAGTAAATGTATCATTAAGTCTCATGTAGGTATGTCACTTCCTCCTCTGGTGTGATCTCCCCGCGGTTTGAGTTCACATCGAGCTTCTAGTATCCACTTCCTTAGACAGCCCGAGCAGAGCCGTCTCTAACCCGTGGTCAGGGTTGATATCACGTTTGTAATAAAGAGCTTGTGTTTCATGTTGCACGTGGTCACGCACGCGTCTGCTCGTGCAGGACTCTGGCCTTCCAGCTGGAAACACATTCTGTTAAATACATGCTATAACTCTTTATTAAATAACAACTGGTTTAAGCTTGTTGTTCTTTTCACCACTTCCTGTTTTTCATTCTCACCCGGTTGCTGTTCAACTACTGAACTTCCCCACGGGGATTAATAAAGGTCCATCTTCTCTCACCCTCTCCTCTCACCTTTGTTGTCAGCAGCGATGAACCCCAGGATGTTCTCGTGCCGCAGCATGACGGTCTGGTAGATCTCTGCCTCTCTGAACCAGGACCTCTCTTCTCTGGAGGAGAATATCTTCACAGCCACCTCCTCTCCTCTCCACTTCCCCCGCCACACCTCCCCAAACCTCCCCTTCCCGATGCTCTCCTGCAGGATGATGGTGCGGGCGATGGTCCTCTGCACCAGCAGGGGCAAACCTGCACAAACACACAGACACAGGGGTTAGAATCACCAGAAATACTTCATTACAGATGTTTTTATACACGCAGAGATCTACTGTTTAAAAGAGCTGGAGTCTACACTAATGAAGGTATAAGGAAAAAGAGCAGTGGCAGAACTGCACAGAAACATATTTTAGAAGCTGACGGTAAGGATTAAAGAGTCAGAATCACCAGAAATACTTGTAATAAATGATCAGTCAAAAGCCAGCTGGTGCAGCATGAAGAATGAGGAGATTGAAATATATTTCTACCCTATAAGTCACAGCAGAGCTGGAGCTCACATGCTTTCTGTTTAAGAGGAAATCCTCCTGTTTGCATATTGATCACTTCCTGCAGGAACTAGAGCGTTCAGACGGAGAGAGGTGAGGTCAGGAGCTGATTGATTTCACACAGGATCGATCCATAGAGTCATAAAGTCACTCTGCATATGATTCATTACAGATTCCACACTTCAGTGGAGACAAATGTCTTCTGCTCTGAGAGGAATGCACATTGATGGCGCATTTCCACTGCAGGGCCTCGCTCGGTATAGTTAGGCCTTGTTAGGACTGGCTCACTTTATGCTGCGTCTCCATTACAGTTTAGTAGCTGGGGCAGTAACTATAGTAACGCAGTGTAGGCGGAGCCGTGACGTCATCTTCAATGAGAACCACAGAAAACCAACATCAGCCGTTAGCTGTTAGCCCTCAGAGCTCACAGCTCCTCATATCTGTTCAGAAACTAGACAGAAGTGAAACAAGTCCAAACCACAGCCTGTCTGTGTCATGGAGAACACAGGCGCTGCTTTATTTCTGTCTACAGGCCGTTGTTGTGAGTGTGGACGGTCGGAGCATATAGTGCGTTAGCTTAGCCGATCTCCATTCAGAAAACACGCATTTTAAAAGGTGTTTCTCCTGCCGTCTGTCTGCAGACTTGTCAAAGCATTAATTCATGGTTTTTACTAACCGGTATCAGTATGTTGTTACTTCGGCATCATTTTGAAACGTGTATTACAATTAAATCACGGTCAAATATGTTCATCTTGTTGTAGTTGCCAGCGATTCTCTCTCTAGTTTAGCATACTCAGCCCGACTCAGCCTGGTTGTTGGCCCGGAAAGAACCTCGATTTTATGGGGCCAGAAAAACTGTGAAATATTACCCGCTAGCCGGAACTACGCCAAGTGGAAACGCAACCAAAAACGGGCCGGGCACGGCAGGCTTAAAGCCAGCTCCGCGCTGTAGTGGAAATGCGCCATTAGAGCAAATCATTTATAGTCTAAGACCTTTAAAAGATAAATGCTGAACACTCGCCGGTGGATATTTTATATTTAATCATGTAAATGCGTTCTGGCTTCAGGTTACTTTCCAGAAATCAATAACGCTGCTACAAGAGCAACTGTCACATAGAAACAGCTGATGAGGAAACACAGAATCCTGATTTCAACACACACACACTGAGTCAGCAGAGTGATCACACACAGGCTGCACACACACAGACTGAGTCAGCAGAGTGATCACACACAGGCTGCACACACACACACACACACACACACACACACTGAGTCAGCAGAGTGATCACACAGGCTGCACACACACACACACACACACACACACACACACACACACACACACACACACACACACACACACACACACACACACACACACACACACACACACACACACACACACACACACACACACACACACACACACACACACACACACACACACACACACACACACACACACACACACACACACACACACACACACACACACACACACACACACACACACCACCAATATGTGTAAACATGGAGGAACTGAGTCCAAGTCTCTGCTGGAGAGTCGAGGTGCCAGTCTCTCAGAGAGGAGCTCATTCATGACTGCATGAAGAGAGGAGGCTGCCAGCAGAGAGAGAGAGAGTGTGTGTGTGAGTGTGTGTGTGTGTGAGTGTGTGTGTTGTAGTGTTGCACGGTGTACCGATACTTGAAAGGTACCGCGATACCCTGCCGTTAAAAACGTTACGATTCCTCCGTTTCATTAGTATCGGTACTTTAAGAATGACGGGCAAAAGTACTCCGGTGAGAAAGCGCCGTTTTAATAAGAGCCGTGTGTGTTCAGCGCTCTGCTTCCACTCCCTGCACTGCAGCCGTGCCTGCAGTCCCTCCCCTCTCCAGCACGCTCTAAGTCCCTCCCCTCTCCAGCACGCTCTAAGTCCCTCCCCTCTCCAGCACGCTCTAAGTGCCTCCCCTCTCCAGCACGCTCTAAGTGCCTCCCCTCTCTCGTGCACGCTCTAAGTCCCTCCCCTCTCCAGCACGCTCTAAGTCCCTCCCCTCTCCAGCACGCTCTAAGTGCCTCCCCTCTCTCGTGCACGCTCTAAGGGCCTCCCCTCTCTCGTGCACGCTCTAAGGGCCTCCCCTCTCTCGTGCACGCTCTAAGGCCTCCCCTCTCTCGTGCACGCTCTAAGGCCTCCCCTCTCTCAGCACGCTCTAAGTGCCTCCCCTCTCTCGTGCACGCTCTAAGGCCTCCCCTCTCTCGTGCACGCTCTAAGGGCCTCCCCTCTCTCGTGCACGCTCTAAGGGCCTCCCCTCTCTCGTGCACGCTCTAAGGGCCTCCCCTCTCTCGTGCGCGCGCTAAGGGCCTCCCCTCTCTCGTGCACGCTCTAAGTGCCTCCCCTCTCTCGTGCACGCTCTAAGTGCCTCCCCTCTCTCGTGCACGCTCTAAGGGCCTCCCCTCTCTCGGCACGCTCTAAGTGCCTCCCCTCTCTCGTGCACGCTCTAAGGGCCTCCCCTCTCTCGTGCACGCTCTAAGGGCCTCCCCTCTCTCGTGCACGCTCTAAGGGCCTCCCCTCTCTCGTGCACGCTCTAAGGGCCTCCCCTCTCTCGTGCACGCTCTAAGGCCTCCCCTCTCTCGTGCGCGCTCTAAGGGCCTCCCCTCTCTCGTGCACGCTCTAAGGGCCTCCCTCTCTCGTGCACGCTCTAAGGGCCTCCCCTCTCTCGTGCACGCTCTAAGGCCTCCCCTCTCTCGTGCGCGCGCTAAGGCCTCCCCTCTCTCGTGCACGCTCTAAGTGCCTCCCCTCTCTCGTGCACGCTCTAAGCCTCCCCTCTCTGTGCGCGCGCTAAGGGCCTCCCCTCTCTCGTGCACGCTCTAAGGGCCTCCCCTCTCTCGTGCACGCTCTAAGGGCCTCCCCTCTCTCGTGCACGCTCTAAGGGCCTCCCCTCTCTCCTAAGCTCTCTCTCGGCACGCTCTAAGGGCCTCCCCTCTCTCGGCCACGCTCTAAGGGCCTCCCCTCTCTCGTGCACGCTCTAAGGGCCTCCCCTCTCTCGTGCACGCTCTAAGGGCCAAAAATCTCAACAAGGCAAAGGAACTGAATAACAAAGGAAAGAAATGAAAACCAGCCTGCCACCCTGGGACTAAGGCTTAGTCTGAGTAGGGACATAATAAGTTATGCTGCTAAACAGCAGGGCTATGTTCTAGTTTTGTCGGAGACCTCATTGTGTTGAATGTCATTTCTGTTGTTTAATATACAAATCTATTTTGACAAAAAAGTTGTTTGAGATGATGCTTAATTTGATTTAATACGAATTCTTGTCATTTATTTTATTATTGTTCTCATTGTTTAGAACGTTGTGTTCTGGTTCTGGTTCTGGTTCTGGTTCTGGTTCTGGTGTGAAATAAAGCACAATAATTACATTTAAGACTGTTTCCCTTTTTTTAAGAAAAGTATCGAAAAAGAATCGCAATTCTTGACTTGGTATCGAAACCAAAATGTTGGTATCGTGACAACACACGTGTGTTGACTCTGATTTAAGCTGTGTGCTCTGTGTTTCTGTTCCACTTCATTTCCCCCAGTTTCTCTTTCCGTTTTAAATGTATTTTATCTGCACGAGACGGTGACCTTAAATGTCAGCAAAACACAAACATATACGGTAAAATGTATCAGAAATATCATGATAACACGTCGCCTAGTCCTTCTTCTTCCTTCTTTATTTGTTTCAACATTTCTCCACAGAGAATATGGGTTTAAAAAATGTAGAAAAGTCTGCATGAACTGAATTTAATGTAAATACAATCTGAAATCTTCATCTATAACCCAGAGGCCTGTACTCTGAAGCCGGTTCAGCAGACCCTGGATGTGTTGGAGTTACCCGGCTTACCTAATCCAAAACAAACGCGCTCTCGCTAAGCGGTCCTACGACGCGGGTTATCAACTCGGTAACTCAAGCCAGGGTTTCTCTGTCCGGCTGAGTGCGCGTTCACATGAAAGGGGCGGGGCTAGCAACATTTGACCAATCAAAAACATGGAGAAGCGCACTGACAGCGCAGCGTCATACTTCCTGAATGAAAAGTGAACTATAATATTAGTCAAATATGAAGACGTTAAACTTTAAACATCCATGACTTAAACACTTGATCCAGGATCAAAGCCACATAGCTGCACCTGCAAGGTGAATACAGCTGGTAACAGAACAAGTGTTTGAATGCGTCCATTAACAGGTTTATGATATCACTGCCCCGTCTAAGACACGATCTGACTTTAATTACATTTGACTCGAGTGTTTCCTCAACTTAATGTGTTGCTTAAAATAATCCTTCTGCATACAGTATGTGACACTGTGAGTGTTGCCCGGCCAGATCCGGCTCAGCTGACTCAGATAAGGAGATATATGATACATTATGATGTGATATGATGTGATATGAATGATAATGGGACACATCCACGTCTGCACTCACAGTGCCGCGGACTGTACGTCATGTTACTTTGATCCGGTTACTTGTGTTGTGGCAGATATTTCAGTAAGCTTTCTTAACGCTAATGTTATAATAGTCAGATTGCTCTGAAGATGGGAGGTGATATTCTATTCATGTTCACGTTCACACAGTCGGTGATTTCTGCCGGCCGTCTTTCCTGCAACGGCAGTTTCTCTGTATTTCCTTTCTCCTGTAATATGACTTGATCGCTTTAAACTCCGCACACTGAGCTCTGATTGATCAGCAGGCGGTGCTTTCACTGAGTTGATCTCTTAGCCTGGAACCTAACCTGCTCCAGACCAGGCTAGCCGCTCAGCATAAGTTACCATGGAGATCTAGCCCGCTAAGAAGAGAACCAGCGTCGTAGGACCGGAAACCCAGAGTTAACCTGAAGTCAGCTCGCTAAGAGAAAATCCGGCTTCGTAGTACAGAGCTCAGGTGAAGAATCTGTGTTTATATATTTATTATTAACAGATGACATGTTCTCAGAGGTCTTTAGACCCTCAGAGTAACCAGGATCAAACCCCAAAGAAACACACAAACAACAGGAGGATGCAGAAGGTCTTCCGGGTAATAAATCATCTCATTCTCCACCAACACTCAGACCTTAATATTTCAGGCTCTTCATCATCATGAGGACTCTCTGAAGTGCCGGCGCTCTCCTTGACTCTGTTTTTAATATTCCTTCAAAGAGAAGGCAAGTGGACTTTAATACAAGAATTCAAGGAGAAAGAGGTAGAGAAGGAGAAAGAGGTAGAGAAGGAGAAAGAGGGAGAAAGAGGTAGAGAAGGAGAAAGAGGGAGAAAAAAGTAGAGAGGGAGAAAGAGGGAGAAAAAAGTAGAGAAGGAGAAAGAGGTAGAGAAGGAGAAAGAGGGAGAAAAAAGTAGAGAAGGAGAAAGAGGGAGAAAGAGGTAGAGAAGATGGTTTAGCAGCAGCCCCTCTCTCTCAGGTGAGGGTAACGTGTTTTTATGTATACATCTAAGGCTTAATGCAGAGGTATTTCTACTGCACGTTGCTCTAAACTGCGTTCAGAATATCTTCACTAAATGTTCAGTGTGTTCTGAAACACATTAAGAATGCTACTGCTGTTAGCATTGTCGCTAACAGACAGACGGTCCATGCGGTGTGGCTCATCACAGAAGATCTATATTACCGTTTACATGTAAACACACACACCACACACACACACACACACACACCACACACACACACACACACACACACACACACACACCACACACACACACACACACACACACACACACACACCACACACACACACACACACACACACACACACACACACACACACACACACACACACACACACACACACACACACACACACACACACACACACACACACACACCTGATCCAGACCCTGAGGTGGTCATGTCATAGATGAGGTCTCTGAGCGTTGTTCCCACGGTGATGAAGGGGTGGTCCATGTGGGGGTCTTCCTCGTTGGACACACGGTGATGATGACGGTGCGCCACCCCCGCTGCTCGGTGGCTGTGACAGACGTAGAAGGCGAGGACCAATAGGAGGCAGAGGACACACACAGGGCCTGCAATCACTGCAGCGAGGGCCACGGGGCCAAGGGGGGGGGTCCGCACCGTGGGGACTGGGGGGGGGGGGAGAGAGAGAGAGGATATTAACTTACAGAACCTGTCCCATAATACCCGTGTCTCTTTAAACCTGTTTGAGTGTGTGTGTGTGTGTGTGTGTGTGTGTGTGTACCTGGGATGATGTTGAGGTCTGGCTCCTTGTTGCAGTAGTCCGTGCTGTGTGTGTGTGTGTGTGTGTGTGTGTGTGTGTGTGTGTGTGTGTGTGTGTGTGTGTGTGTACCTGGGATGATGTTGAGGTCTGGCTCCTTGTTGCAGTAGTCCGTGGTGTGTGTGTGTGTGTGTGTGTGTGTGTGTGTTGTGTGTGTGTGTGTGGTGTGTGTGTGTGTACCTGGATGATGTTGAGGTCTGGCTCCTTGTTGCAGTAGTCCGTGGTGTGTGTGTACGTGTGTGTGTGTGTGTTGTGTGTGTGTGTGGTGTGTGTGTGTACCTGGGATGATGTTGAGGTCTGGCTCCTTGTTGCAGTAGTCCGTGCTGTGTGTGTGTGTGTGTGTGTACCTGGGATGATGTTGAGGTCTGGCTCCTTGTTGCAGTAGTCCGTGCTGTGTGTGGTGTGTGTGTGTGTGTGTGTGTGTGTTGTGTGTGTGTGTGTACCTGGGATGATGTTGAGGTCTGGCTCCTTGTTGCAGTAGTCTGTGCTGTGTGTGTGTGTGTGTGTGTGTGTGTGTGTGTGTACCTGGGATGATGTTGAGGTCTGGCTCCTTGTTGCAGTAGTCCGTGCTGTGTGTGTGTGTGTGTGTGTGTGTGTGTGTGTACCTGGGATGATGTTGAGGTCTGGCTCCTTGTTGCAGTAGTCCGTGGTGCAGCACACAGGATAGATCCCCGTCTCCTGCTTCACGGACGGAGCACAGATGAAAGGTCTGTCTCTGGGGATCAGCTCGTTCTCGTGAACACACTGACGCTGTTCTCTCGTCATGCGACTGCCAATCTTACGGATCGCCACGAAACACACTCCGTCCGTCGTGCAGCTGGAGTTAGCCGAGCAGCGGTCGCAGTAGCATTGGAGCGCTGGAGAGAGGAGAGAGAACAACAGTCATTTACCTGAGAAACACCTGCCCCCTGTTCCCATGTAGATGGGAACAGGTGTGATAAAGAGCTAAAGGGATGTGGTGTTTCTGTGTTGGTCCCTGAAGGCAGCTTCAAGGGATGTGGTGTTTCTGTGTTGGTCCCTGAAGGCAGCATCAAGTAAAACTAGTTAAAAAACGAATAATAAAAACATTAAAATAAACCGTCTGTCTGAAACCAGAGCAATCTGTTGTGATTGGTCAACCGCTTAGAGATGTCCCGCCCCTTAGCCTATCATGTACAGTGTTCCTTCCAGAAGTGAAACAGGACTAGAGTTTATTACCAAATTAAGAGATGATGGTAATTTATGCATATATTATATAAGAGCTACATACTTATACACATTACACCTGATCCTAACAGCAGCTACATACTTATACACATTACACCTGATCCTAACAACAGCTACATACTGATACACATTACACCTGATCCTCTCAGCAGCTACATACTGATACACATTGA